>JARHVA010000019.1:8925000-9090000 GCA_037957365.1 Torreya grandis | reverse complement strand
AGGATTCTTGTGCAAAGTTTCAAATTTTTTAGCTCTATAATTACTAGTTTTTTATTTACTATGCAAACTTCTTCTCATCTTCATCTAACTATTTCTTCTTATTTATTGTAGTTGAGTTTTTCAAAACATTATGATGTGATTTCTATGGAGCCAAAATTAATAATACACACCCTGATTTGAAATCAGTCATATTTTCATGTCAATGTGCATAGTTTTCTACAATCCATCCATAGTGTATGGTTTCTTTGACCACATAAAATTATTTTGAACTTAAAATGATGACTCATTAAGATACAAATTAAGAATGTATGGAATTTACTTGTTTTTGCTTTGATGTGCTTTCTTAGTGCAATGAACTACCAAAAAATATTCATTAAGTTTATTCTTTAAAAAAATTTCTCTTATGTTTTCCTCCTCTCCCATAGTATTTTTGCTAGTCAATGCATGTTTGCGAATAGATTTTGATGTTGAGGATATATACCTTGAGTCGTGTGGTCTATCTAATTTTCGTGTGCCATCCTCATTCCCTTCATGTTGTGACATCTCAAAATCATTTAGTACTTTCTCTTTTTCCTTGTCCATATAATCCTCCACCAATTTTCCCTTTCTTTTTCCTACTCCACAATCCCCCTTCTCTTATTCTCCCCCTAGCCAATGTCATTCAACTCATCCAACTTAAATAATTCACTCTGCCAGTTCCTTGTTAGTTTTTAGCATACTCTCATCCTTGCCCATCTGATCATCATCCATTGAATTTTATTCTATTGAGGGCCCTTGAGAATATGACATGCCACCATAATCGTGAACTACATTAGTTAATGTGTTTTATTTTGGATCTTGTTTTGGTGCTATTGTTGTGGCTAGTCTATCCTCCTTCGATATTGTTTGCTTAGTTCTACCCTTTATTTGTACTTGTTCTTTGGAAGGCCTTGTAGCTACTTCTATTAGTTGTGGGTATGAAATATTATTTTTCATGACTTAGTTAGAGGCATAAATGGTTATATAAAATTAGTTATTGATACATTATCCTCATAATCCTTGTATTCTATTTCCTTTACTAATTTTGTGCACTCAAAAATTTTAGTATCAACTTGTGCCTCTATCTCACTCATCATGCATCCCATAACTTGTGTCTCTTTTGATGCTTTGTTATAAGATCCTATATTTTTTGGCTACTTAGTGGGCATAAATTTATTTTTATTTACTATGAGGGGTTCTCCCTTAGTTGCCTCCACATCCTCTACTGACTCAACTCTTAGATTTTTCTCTGCTGCCTCCAAATGCATTTGTATTTGCCAAGTCATGTGCTCCCCCTTGTACCAAGCATATGGAATATGGAAAATATGGTGGCCTTAATCCTTAATAATTAATTAAATAGGAGGATTATTAAATAATTCTAATACATCATCAAACTCTCTATTTTCACTCAGTTCCACCTTATTAAGGTATTTGTATAGTGCCTTGAGTAATGATATGTCTTCAAAAATTTGATTAATATTTACCTTCCTCTGCCACTTATTGGGTATTATTTTTACTATGCTCTCAAAATAGTTTTCTAAAAAACCATATGGGAACTTAATCCATATTGTCACATTTCCACTCTCCAGGTGTATCTTTGTGAGAGAGTGGTTACTCATGATTGAAAATTTGAAATAAATTCCATAAAATTCTTGCATTCACCATGGAATACACAATTCATCCCCAAAAACTACCATCATGTAATCACACCACCTATCCATCTTAATATTGTATGATTTATCATATAAAAAGTGATTTATCTATCTTATTTGGTAAAATGTGCCATAATGTGTGGAACATTACCTTATCTCCACACCTGTCTAGAATGCCAATTTCATTAAGCACCAAAAAAATTAGAATCACACCCCATTTTAATTCATTAATAGTATTGTGGGATATTTTTAAATTTTAATAATTTCATCACAAATAAAATCATGTTTTAAATTTTATGTAATCTACTCCCATTTAGTGCATGATATAAAGTTACTTTTTTAATGCTATCCTAGTAATTGGTAGTGCATAATTTGGTGATAACTAGGCTTACTTCCATGCATGATTTATTTTCATATATGTGATCAATGGGGAAAGTGAATTTGTATTTATTGTACTTCAACATCTTGGCCACTTTTTCCACCTTGATATTTTCTAATTCATTCTTAATGTCCTCACTAGTGTAAGGCAACCTTGTATATTTTCTCATGTACTTATGAGATATTTTCATATGATACCCTATGAAATAAAATATATTCTAATTCATGCATGAAAGGATAAATCAAAATAGATTTGTAGGTTTAAAAAAATAAAACATCTCAAATAGTTTAAGCACCCTAATCTTATCCATAATAAATTTTACTTGTGTGTCAGATGTTATCATCCCATATTAACCTACTTTATGACTCTCCAATATGTATTATTTATTAAATTCTAACTCAAATTTTGACATCTAGTGGTTATAATATTCTATTCTACATTGGTCTAATTTGGATCTACACTCCTCATTGTGCAAACATGATTTAAGAAATTGCATTTTATCTATTTCTACTAGTGCTTCTTCACTCTTTATATCTAATTTATTTATGGTTACCTATTCAATGATGAAAGATTCACCTCCTTTCACCTCTGATAAATGCTCAATATTTATTCTTGGCAACACTATTATAACCAATTTTATTTTGGGTAATATCCCAAGTCTGTGTCCTCTTTGACAAATTCTTAATTCATTGATTCTCATGTAACCCTATTTTTTTCTTTATATTTGAAATTTAAAAACATATAATTATGAAATATATCTTTGAAAACCCTAATATCTCTAAATATAGCCTCCCTTCCATTCTCCCCATTTGAATTTAGTTTGTAATTTATCTACGTTCCTTTGTTGGTTCAAAATTTAGCATAAAATTAAATTAAAACTTGTAATGTCCTCATGGTTTTGATTGCCCTATGGTTTTTATGTGATGTGATCTCATGACTAATTTTATTTATTTGAAAATTAATATTGTTAAAAATGACCTATGAGGGTCAATTTATATTACACATTGTCATTAAATTTACCTAACAACACTTTTCATTCAATATATTCTATTGTCACTATATTTTTTGTACCTCCATATAATATCATGGTGACCTCATTGATGTGTTTATTTATATATATGTGACTTATGAATTTACCTCCTTTATGAATTCTTAGGCACCTATGTACCCCTCTTATTTTCATCCTAGTGCCCCACAAACCTCACATATCCAAATACTTGGTATATTTTGCATGTGTGTCCAACTACTACCTATTAATGGCATGAGCATTTATATTCATCCTAACCAAAATAATTATGTTCATGGTCCCCATTCACATCAATTTTTTTACCTCATCCTATGTTAATCACATGCATGCAATTTTGTAACCATATTTTCTATGTTTTATTAGCACTATGCAACTAAAACCTTTTAAAAATTTCTAGAATATTTTTTTATAATCATAGATGATGAGTGAAATGAATAATTTTTTAGGGAAATGGATATAAGCTACTGGGGTATAATAACTTGGTGTAATTCATTACTTGAAAAAACCCTATCTCTTATTAGTGCATTAAAGAAACAAGCCTCACATATCAAATGACATGAAAATACCCTACCAAAACTACTTAGGTCTCTAATATAAGGATCTTGAGTAAATCCCTCACTTGAGTGGAATTATAGGTATGTTTGATTTATTAATAACCTATAAGGTGTAACTAATTTTTTTCACTTATTTGTAGCAAATAAAACTAAAGCTAAATTTTGAAACATATCATGCTTTCAAAATATAACTTGGCATATGCCTTATTCTTGAGTAGCTCATGACAAATTATATATTGAATGAATTGAGCCTATTCTCATTGAAATTACCAAGGATAATTTCACCATTGAGAGTGAAAAATTGGCATGCACGTATCTTTAGAACATCAAGGATGATGTAGGGTTACATCTAGTGGACATGAAGCTTCCATGGATGCTTTGCATACTTATAATCGTATGAAATATATGTGCACATTTTCAAAGAAAATTCATTTAATAATATTATTTTTTAATGATTTTTGCCTCATTTTTTAACTCCTTAACTCTATTTTGTGATGATGTGCTTTTTATCGAGTTTCATGAGATCTTCCAATCACATGGAATTTTTTGTTTATCTTCCTAGCACATATAATGTGTAGGGAGGACACCATGCACTCCACATAAAGGACCAATTCTCTATCAAACACCAGATGAAATGAATTTGAATTTTTCAATCTCTTACTAAAAGCTTAGAGCACTTTAAATACCTGAGCATCCTAGTTTTTTCACCCTACACCAAAAACCTTGGTTAGGGTTGTGTCAAGATTATTTTGAAAATCCTTGACTATTCCATTGGTATGTGAATGGTACAAAGTGGTTTTGCAGTATATAACCATGAACTTAACATATAGAATGTGCACTATTTCATCTAAGAAGTGTGTACCTAGATTCATGGTGAACCTCAAGGGGCACTCATACCACTTACAATGTTTTCCCATAAAAAATGTTCCATTTTGGTAGCAATGCAATTATATGTCAATGTCAATTCTACCCATCTAGTGAGGTAGCTTGTAATTGTGATGATGTACTATGTGGCAGTCCTTCACATGGTAGGTGAAATGGGCCCAAAAAAATGGATGGCCCATTTCTCAAAGGGGTATTAGGTAATAAGGGGGATCAATGGAATATAATCCATCTTATTTGGTTATCCCACTCATTGAAATATGTCACATTTATGCAGATACTCCTTAGCATCTTGGAATAGTGTCAGCCATTAGAGGCCATAAATTATTATTTTTCTTATGGTGGCCTCATTTTTATAGTGACTACCAATGACTAATTCATTCCATTTTCATAATAAATCTACATGCTTATGTACTAGAACACATCAGTGCAATACCTCTTCATACCCAAAATGTTCATAGTTCACCACCAATGAGCTGGTAAGGAGAAGTGTGGATTACTAGTTTATTATTATCTTTCATTTTCCAATCATCAGGGAAACACATAAATTGAGAAATGTTTCTATATTGGCCATATCCTTAGGAACATGTTGAACCTTGTATAGCTAGGCATCAAGCATTTCATATTTAATGCTATACATGTCCTCTCCTGATGTGATCCATGAAAAAGTGATTTGGCCAATAATTTTTCTTACCCAATTTAACCACCACTAAAAACTAAAACTTTTTCAATAAAATAATCCATCTATAGATCCTTCCATGTAGGTACATCTTGTTCACAAGGTATTTTAACTCTTCATGATCCTTGAAGAAAATGAATAGTGTATCCAGTAGGTATGGTCAAATTTTTTGAAGTGTATATACCATTGCATTCAATGGTCATGTAGTTTCACTCATCTAGAATAATATTTAATATAGAAAATTAAATAGGGATATTACACTTTTTTTCTCGCAGTTGTGCTAAGATAGTGCTAATTATTATCCCTTATGCATTGGTGTGTACATGGAATGGAATATTCCAATCTAGAAACTAAAAAATGTATGTATTAGGAAGTGTTTTTTTCAAAGTATCAAAGTCATCCTATTTATTATTTATCTAGATGAATGGGCCTTCCTTGTGAAATATATTTTATAAAGGTACAGATATATTCAAATTGTTCTTGATGAAATCATGATAATAACTAGTGTGGCCCAAAAACATGTACACATCATGTTAGGTATTGGCTACCTCATGCTATAAGATGATGTAAATTTTAATTAGATATAAAAGAATCCATTTTTTTATAGATAAAATGGCCAATCAATGTCCCAAAATATGTGGTAAAGACACATTTCTAAAAATTGAATGATATCTAGAGCTAATGGCATCACTCAAACATCAAACTAAGGAATTTGGGGTGGTCTTTCACCAACCCATAGATGGTATAATAATTAGGGTAAATTTGGATGAATTGATAGATGAAGTCCTTAAAATTCATCATCATAACATTTGAAAATAGAGTTGATGTGTTATTCAACCCAAAAAGCATTAAATTATATGAAAATGAACCCCATTCAATCACAAAGGTTTTCTTGGACTTATCATATTCCTTTATTTGTATTTGATAGTATCCAAAGAAACCATCAATGAATTTTTAAACTCAAACCATGTAACACATTATATAATTTATTTAGTAAAAAAAATTGGGAATGGGTATGTCCCACATGAAACATTGAGTAGTCTAAAGTCCACATAAATTCATATACACTCATATTTTTTCAAGCTAATGACCATAGGACTTATCCATTAAAAAAAATCAATAGGAAAGATAAACCCAAAAACAAGTGTAATGTTAATATCCTCTTTAAATGTGATATGAATATTGGGGCTAATTTGGTATGGCCTATTTTAAAATAGTCTTGTGCCTCTAGCTAGTTTAATCATCATTTTCCAAAAATATAGGTGTATACCTTTTATTTAATTATAATTGGGAAGGAAATAATTATAAATTCATGTAATAACTCAATGATTCAGGCTAACTCCTCATCAGACAAATAATCCTTAATTATGGTGACCTTTGGTTCATCTTTGTACTAATGTTTACCTTCATTGTCTTCAATGGTTCATGGTAATACTTATTCTTATCTTCTTGCATGTCTATAACTTCATGATCTACATAAGAGGTCTCCACCTTTAGGTGATATGTGGTATATTTAGGTTAAATTTATTTTACCTTACAAATAACCACCTCATTATTGCACTTGAATTTCCAATTTCATTCTAACTAGATAACTTAATAAACTTCACTAGAATCATTATCCTCACTATAATATTCAAATATTATTGGTAAGGTGAAATATTTTTTGTTGTGAATCTTGTGTACACATTATTCCATAATCACATCATATTTGGTTAAGTGATATATAGAGTTGATGGTATCACTTGAACATCAAGGTAAGGTATGCGGGGTGGTATTTCACCAACCCATAGATGGTTTAATCATCAAGATAAACTTCAAAGAATTGATGGATGAAGTCCTTAAATTATATGACCATGCCATTTGAAAACATAATTGATGTGTTATTCAACCCAAAGTACATCAGATTATAGGTAAATGTACCTAATTTTATCAGAAAGGTTGTCTTGGTCTTATCCTATTAGTTGAGTTATATTTGATAGTATCCTAAGAAACTATCATTGAATTTTTAATCTCACACCTTGAAACACCTTCCAAAATTTATTTAGTAAATGGATTTGGGAATGGGTCTGTCACACATGCAACATAGAGTTTATAAATTACACATAGATTGATATACACCCATAATTTTTCAATCTAATAACCATAGGACTTACCCATTTAGACTAGTCAATAGGAAATATGACCTTCATGACAAGAATGCTCCTCTTTAAATGTGGTGTGAAAACTAGGGTTAATTTGGTATGGCCTATTTTAAAATGGTCTTGTGCCTCTGACTAGTTTAATATTCATATTCCCTAAAGAAGGGTGTACATATTTCATTTCCTTATAATTGGGAAGTAAGATTTCCAAAAATACATACAATAAGTTAGTGATTCAAGCCAACTCCTCATTAGACAAATAATACACAATTGTGGTGAGCTTTAGTTCATATTTTATACCAATGTTTAACTTTGCCATCTTTAATGGTACATGGTATTAATTATCCTTATCTTATTACATGCATATAAATTCACACCATCCATAAGAGGTCTCAAATTTAGGTGATCTATGGTATCTACATGTTACATTTATTCTACCTTACAAATAACCTCTTCCTTATTGTAATTGAATTTTCAATTTCATTCTAACCAAACGTATTCATCAACTTCATTAGATTCAATATCCTCACTGCATTCTTCAAACATTATTGGTAGTGAGATACCTTTATCATTGTGCATCTTATGTACACATTCTTCCATAATCACATCATCCTCCATGATGATTATAAAGATCCATTATAACATCATAAAGATTTATAGATTGGAGTAGGAAAAATAAAAAGTATGAATTCTTTTTATCTTCACCCAATCTAAGTATTTCATATCTCTTCATGTTTCACAAATGATATTTTAGGCATGTGCCTAACTATTCCATGTGACAAATAAAGCATGGATCCAGAATAATATATGGAGGTGGTGTGTACTCTTTGTCCATACTTCCCTAGAATTATGTATGTTTCTTATTTAGGGATGAATTCCCACTACATATAGGTAACCTATGATTGATGTTATAGTGTTTAAAGTGGGTACAAATAGCTTATTTCATGGTAACCCATGTTAGTACAATAGGTCTACATTTTTCCCAATAATACACAACTGTATTCAAAGTGTGAAACCTTTATTTTTACTTTGGTTAACATCCTTATAAATCATTTACATAAGCAATGTCACTTTCTGAACCATCATAATTAGGAAGTGCTAAAATATTCCCATTATTGAGTCTAAATACCCTTTTCATCTTGGGTGTGGCATGTAAAACATATATCTTCATGCTTGGATTATGGGTGGTCTTGAACTTGTTATTCCTTATAATTTGCATGTGTTAGACTACATAGGCTTTGTGTTTACAACACCACACTTGCACCTAGTCACCTCATATGATTCCTAGACTTAGTGATCAAATTACACACTCATAGTGTTAGAGATGGATTTTTCATCACCCCAAATAAGGAATCTATCATGATGGTGGTATAAATTCTTTATGACTTATGTAATAATCTTAAATATATTTGGTTCACCTCCTCATCCATGTACATTCTTTCAACATATGAAATCTTGTGAATATTGTTTAAGGGGGGATTACCACATGTTTTTACCCATTATCAAAACTCATATAAAACTTCTTGAGGCACATATATACATTTTTGGTATACAACTAGGGCCTACCAAGAAAACCATGGTAATTTCCTACTTTAGCCAACTTGATTACTTCAAAATTAATTCTAAATTTTACTCCCATATTATCAACCAAGGCATTTTTATAAATTCTCAAGGGTTGCACATGGGTATTTTTTGCCATGAATAAATGTGAATTGAATGTCTCAATGAAAAACTTCCCATATTATTCCAAGATTACTTTGTCATAATGTTTGGATAGGCTTTCCCTATTTAGATAGGTCTACTACCATGGACCTATCTACCTAGATCAACCTCATCCACACACCAATTAATTTCTAATTTTGAAAATTTAAATATTATTTTGGGTCTTCTCACACATTTCAGAAGGTTAGATAAAGGAAAATTTCAAAATGTTACACAATAAATACAATCAAATGTCATTAGTTAGGGATAACTTGGTACTATCTACTTGAGTACTTATACACTACTCTATATTGATAAAATCTACGTTGTTCTTCCCAAATTAAATATCAATCACCAAGAATAGTCACAAGCCAAGTATAAATAATCTAAAAGTAAGTAAAGAGTTATCATTTTTTAGTATCAAATCTAAATTTATAGATGTATACATATAATCAAGGAGCACAGTTACACAATAAATGTAGGTTGGACAAATAAATGTGGCTTGATATCCTCCTTGAGTATCTAGATATGTAGGTATTGGTTAATCATCAAGGGGGTGATTGGGGCCATCTTAGCACATCACACTTCCCATCTTTTTTTTAGGTTTCTAGATATCATAAGTAACTATTAAAATTTAGATAGAGTAACACAACAAAAATACCTTGTTATTTAAATCAAACATGATTTGCATATATAAATCCTATTGTAATCCTACATCCATGGAGTTAGGTTTATCAAAACCAACTAACATATTATGTATATTTTATCTATAATACCTATATACGTGAGTGATTAATCAATGCTCATACTATCACAAATATATTATATTAACTATAATAATTACTCTCACACATAAATATTAACCCATATAAATATTATAATGATACACTCACTATTGTAATGTGAGTACTAAATGCCTAACATTCCCCTACTTAGTAATAACATTAGAATATATGGATATCCACATAGAACAAAAGTAAAGAGGGACCCCATTGACCTATTATAAACCATTCATATGGGAACACATCAACTATTCACCATGAATGGGAAGTTAAATATGAATAGGGACACACACATTTATTCATCCTTGATTTCTATCACATATGAATTTCATCGATGGATATATCAACCACATAGGTATAAACAAATCATACACCTTTGTTCATCCTATACACCTATGAAAGTAATAACATTAATTTAAAATTGAGTACAATACCTAATAAGATAGGAACTATTACACCCACATACATTTATTGGGGTTTTCATTGATAAAGTATTTTACACACCACACAAAATTGAGGACTACATCCTCATTGTCATAATTTTTAGTAACTTCATATGATCATTCATAATATCAAATATGTTCATCACTACCATTGAGAATAATCCTTATCATTATCCATTTTGGTGCATATTGGTTTGATAATATTGCATTTGTGTTCCCTTCACTAGTGGTGAATGAGAGGCACTTTTGGACCTTTTGAATCCATACCTCCAACTTATGTTAGGATGTTTCTCACTTAATTCATTTGATCATGAATCTCAAGTGAATGTCATGTTTCATTTTCAACCCCCCACAAGATTAATAATCACAATGATGTCAAGTTCACCTAATAATACATCTATTTACAAGAATCTTTTAATTTTGATGATAAATAACATTTTTGACATACATTAAAATGATTATTTTTAACTTTTATAAAATACATCTAAATATTGTATTTAACAAAAAAAAAACTAAACACCATAAAACTAAGTTTGAATAAGATATAAATTAATGACTTATAACCTAAATACATATATTAAAACTTGATAATAAAACAAACCTAGTCTACCAAAAAGACTATGAGACATATAATTATGAATTATCACCTAATAAAGAAAAGAAAAATCAAACTCTAAAATAAATATATCCAACTCTATAAAACACACTAAATAATTTTAAAACTACTTTTGACCATAATAATAAATAATGAGTTTGGAGGGTGGACAATTTTTGCATGCACAAAAAGATCAAACAATAGATAGCTATGTTGCAAGATTGGCATAATATATATATGGCATAAACAAAACATATTTAATTGATTTATAGTAAAGGTGTATTAATAGTAGTGTCACTATGGAATTCAATGTGCTTTACTCAATACTTGGATTTGAAATGGGTACAAGGTGGTAAATTATGACTATAGATAACTCGCTCTTAGCCAAGATAATTTATTAAATATAAAATGCACACATAAGTGGGCCAAGGTGATATCATTGAGTTGAAAAAATATATAGGTCTATAACTACATGAATCTTATATTATATACCTTTAATAATCCAAAGAATCCCTTAAATTCTAAAAAATGACCTTAAGCTTAACAAAAAAATACATTGATAACATAATTATAGACAAACAAAATGTTATAACTGCCCTTCCAGATCATTTATTCTTCTATCACAGGGTAACACATAGATTGATCTAATGTCAAATCATAAAATTTGGATATATTTACACAATAAAAATACCTTTTTATTTACATCAAACTTAAATTAAATATATAAAACCTATTGCACTCCTACATCCATATATTTAGGCTTATCAAAACCAAGGACTTCCCTATATTCTCTCTCTAATACCTATCTATGTGAGTAATTAACATGTACTACCACTATCATAAATATATTAGATTAACTATAAAAACTATTATCATAAATAAATGTTAACACACAAATATTATAATGACACACTCAAAACTATAATGTGAGTAATAAATTACTAACCACCCCTAGGGTTTTCAAGGCAAAGAGAAGGAAAACAATAACTTTTGTTTAACACAAACAAATTTGAAAAATATTAGCCTACTCAACACATAAGCATAAAAGGTAGAACAATCACTATTTTTCATAGTAAACATAAATAATTTTGTGGTCAACAGACATGGATGTTGCTCTCTAGTGAGTACAGTCCTATCTATGAATATTCAAAAACTCTACCTCTGATACAAAACTATCATAGTCCTATCTTATATTTTCTTCATTATCATACATTAGTTATAGTCAGCCAAAATAAAAGAAGGCTAAGTACCTTATATTTGGTTGTCTTCAATATTTTATCACATGCCACTTGTCAATCTATTTAAGTCAATACTACTTTACATTCATGTTTATGTTTAAAAATTGCATATTTCAATCTAAATAGATCTATCAAATTTTATACCTATTAAAAAAATAACTATTTTATATAAAATAGGGTAAAACACTAACCTTCTTGGTTCTGATGATGATGAATATGATGAAATTAAATTTAAAATACAAGCCTATGATATTGATCTTAGAATAATAGATCAATATACTCCTACCTTGAGACCTTGTTATTGTAATAAATAAATTTACATGATACTTTCAATAGTTATTATTCCAAATTAATGTTCTATTACTACTCTGTCTAGTGACATCGTGGTTGAATCCATCAATGTGGATCTCACCACTCTTGACTATGGAAATGGATATACATTAAATGATCCATTTTGTTTGGATATGATTAAGAAAAATATGATGAAATCCTAAATTATAAATTATCCCTTTTATGATCTCATGAAAAATAATCTATCAACTCTAATATTAACATGATTACTTTTTCTTGTTCGAACATGCATGATGTGTAATTTCCTTTAGATTTTCCTAGAAATATTCTAATGATCCTAATACTTATTCATTTATTTTTGTTAGGTATTATAGTGAAAAAAACCCAATTATTTTTTTAAATAAATGGATAACTCCATGTTAAATTGAGATATGTGCCACACATAAGCGTCCATGAACCAAAAAATATGATCACATGTCATAATCATAATTTATATATTCTAAAGTCTTTATGGGGTCTATTTATAGTTTATTTTCACCTTAAAACTTTGTGAGTCCATGAATTCATAGTTAAGGTCACATGCCTTGCTTTTGGCTTTAATTACCTATTGATTATATTTATCACTTATTTTATTCATAGGTTATGATCACATGTAAGCTTTTTTGTTATATGCAGAGAATAAATGTAAGGAAATATTAAATACTATTTATCATAAATCCAAAAATTGCATTGTGATAATTTTTACTCCATGAAATTTATGAATCCATGGAAGCATGGCTGTTATATGGTAGCCATGTGTTTCATTTTGGATCACCTATACTTTTGTATGATATGCTTATATTGTTAAAATTTCAAACATAAATATGACTTATTAATATCCTCTATGTAAGTCAAGTTATGGATGCTTGTTATTATACATTAGATTATAAAGATAAATATTTCCAAAAATATATTATATTCATTACTTAAAATCCCATAAAATTCATTAGCATGATAAATTTGAAACATTTGACAATCAGCACCTATCAAGATCACAACAAATATAAAGTAAAAAGGGATCCATTTTTAAAACACATGGTACAGGATGTTTTCAAATATATGTCTTATGTATGAAGAGGTTATTGGAATATGAAATTTGTAATTACCTATATAAATTAACAAAATCAAAACCTCCATGTAGTATAAAATTTATATTGTAGACCCCAAGGTACTCTATGATTTTTTTACTCCAAACCAACCAGAAGAGGATGTGTGTCTCATCTCAATTGGATACAATAAATTTGTAGTATAATAAAGTTGGTGATGTTAGGGGATATAAAATAGAATTATAAACATTTTACTATGTGCATTATGTGACTTCAAGTCCTTGAGATTATGACATATGGGTGATGATGATCTCAATTCAAGATTAAGGATACAACTTTCATGCTAAATACAAATCACAACATGCATTATCAATAAAAAATAATAAGAGACACCATTTTATATTAAATGAAATATGGAGAAGGTGGTATGATGTGACAAAAGTGACTTTTTAATAATTTAATTATGAAGGATATGCATGCAAATTTAATATAATAGGGGTCATTCACAATTGACCATTATTGTTAGCTAGTCTCCACAAAGCCAAAAATGTTTCAAAGTTAAAAAATACTAAGGGAAATTGATTTAAATATTGTAATCATATTAATTTTCACAAAAAATGCTATAATATTGTATAAAAAATAATTTTTTTAGCCTCTTCTTCCTTTGGCTCTCCATAACAGTTCAAAGACACCACTTTCTCAACCAACATTCTTTTGTATGATCATTACAATGCTTTATTTTATGTGATTGATGATTCTCACTCAAATTAGGATGATGAAGATGTGACATGGGATAACATAAAATACCAAGATTATTTGGTCATGATGCATAAGGCTGATCTTCATCACATTTCCATGAAATCTATCATCTTTCCATGCATTATAAACCTACATGATATTTTCATAGCGTGTTTTCAAGGATGACATAATTTTCTCTCCAAACCTGCAAGATATAATAGATTTTATTATTGGGGTTGATTTTGGAATTTATTACAATTTTATTTATCCTAATTAAAAATATTATCAAGATGTTGCCTTAGAATGTCTTGATAAAAATGATCTCATGGAGGTTTTGAAAGACTAGACCGATGACCTAGAATACTAAGTTGACAAGGAAGACATTGACACCTACATAATCAAGACCTTATTAAAATAGGTTAAGGAAGGTATAATTATTATGAATAAATTTTATGAGGCCTCTAGTATAATCTGTGTAAATAAAATTTGTTGTTGATGCTTACTATGATTATAAATGAGAAGAAAATGTCAACCCTAGGATAAGTTATCTCCTATAATCTCAAACAATAGCTTGAAAGAGTCAACAAATGACTTAGTTTTAATATGATGTCTTAGGAAATCTATTTTTATATAGTGAAATTCAACAATTCATACTTCCTAAAATGGATTAACTCTTCCATTTACCCAATTCATGTGTAGTACTACAAGTTGTATGTTTACCTCTTTTGATAATGTATGGAAGAAAAGTTTAATTATTCCTACCCTACCGTGTACATAGCTATCAATGAATATCCTATGCTTAGGATTTGGGATGAGATTATGGAATAAATTAGAGATATTTGTAATTATTTATATTACTAATCATTCATAGTGATTTGGATTGAGGGAATCTAGGTCACACCCCTTAAGATCCCATACTATGTATTGAATAAGTTGCCTGTACAAGAAACTACCAATCAAATTTCCACTAAATTAGGAGGCATATACAAGAGTAAGAATCATAATTCCTAGTCTCCCATGTCATTGAATATAGGAAGATAAATTTATATAACATGACTCTTAATTAAATAATTGTAAATACACAAACACTCATTTAACTTTGATGTTAACATGTGGAGACATTGGGATCCCATTATAAATGTGGCCAAACATTTATATTTGTTATGTAGGAAGGTCAATGTGATAAATCTCTATATTCAAGACTGAGATGACCAATATTATATATTTTACCCTAATTTGGTTTAGAAACCTTAATATGATATAAACTAGAATAATAAATTTAGATTAATAGATACAATATTTAAGTATACATTTGTATGTTAATCACTAAAACTGATTACAATGATTTGATCAGTGGCATATGTTAAATAAAGTAAGTAGAAAATGGATGAGCATTTATATTTTATATTTGACTATCTAATCACAATTATGTCTTAACAATGGAAAACATATTGGAGCATGCCTATGATTCACGAGGTTTAGGTCTGAGTTTTTATCTACACAAAGTTATGTTCATCAAATTTGGTTTGGTATTGACTGTTGATACTAACTTGTAGTGGTTGGTAGTGACATATACTAAAATATTATTTTATGACTATATGGTCACATGTGCCTATCATGTAAAGTGATATAAGTGTGATGTTTAACCTTGATTATGTGCACAACTCTAGAAATTAGTTTCCTTCACCTTGAAACCTTAGGTGTGCTTGTGATAAATATAAACCTAAAAAAACCTAGAAATTTCAATAGGTTGAGATGATCCTAATCACCCCCATTGATGATTGAGTATTGCCTACATATCTGATACTCTGAGGATGGAAATCAATCCACACATAGTTCTCCCACCTAGATTGATTTTATAATTATGCTCCTTCACTATATAAATTTAACTAATGATTTGGATTTGATATTTGATAGTTTTTTTTAATTTGGATTTGGAATGCTTTAGAATTTGCTTGCAACTGCTCCTAGATATTGATTTTAAATTTGGGAAAAATAGAGTAGACTTTCTCAATGTGAAATAATGTATAGATGTGTATAAGATAAGTGCCTCATATTGTATTAAGTGAGGAATTAATTTGTATATATGTGAGTCCAATTGGGTAATTTATTATGTAATTAAAATGATAGGTAGATGGGATAACCCTAAGGAAATATTTGTTTTTAAAAAGTATGTATTACTGGGAGAGGGTTGATACCATTAGGGAGAGAGTCAATATCATTAGGCTTAGGTCATTATCAACTAGAAATACTCACGCAGTATGATGTTATTGATATGTGTACATGAGAACTAAAATGAAGGTTTGGAGATGTTTGTGTGGGATAATAAGTTTAGATTAGACAATGAAGTTTGTATATATGTGTAACGACTAAACATAAGGATTAAAATCATAAGGTATCATGTAGGTGTGAGATGATGGTGAGTAAGGACCATATTTGTGTGCTCAAGTTATGTGTTTTAAATGTTTGTTGACATTTTCATTGTCAAGTACTTAAAATCATATTAAATTTGTAATTATATAAATATGAATAGAAATAAGATGATAGCAACAATATAAATATTTTTCACTAATAACTATCCCAATTTATAAGAAAATATTTGATTGGGAAAGGTAGATAAAAGGGAATTAAACAATAATGAAAATATGTAATCATACCTTAAATATGCAACTAATTTACCTCCAAATTTTAGTGATGTGCCCCAATATGACAATTAGAATGCTTGATACTTGATATGGAATGTTGGATTGCTTTTTAACTTAGAACTTGGACAACATATAACAATGGTGATGATGAATGGTTTGATAGACAATAAAAAAGTTGATAACATGGATTTTACCTCTCATATGTTTATATAAAGGTGATAGATGATTTTTTAAGGAATTTAAATTTTATTAGAATGCTCTAGAGAATAATTATCCAAAGAGTATGGATGATGGTAGAGGATTATATAAAGTAAATGACTTTAGAGGATATCATACTCTAACCTCACACATTCATCCATTATTATACACAGAAAATTAGATATGATTAGTTGTGGGCCATATGGATGCATGGTTATATAGTATATTTATGGTCAAGATTATTTGCAAGAATGTTAAAAAAAGAAACAAACCACTATTGGTTAAGTAGTACTGACCTTAGGTGGCATGGTAGCCATGCAAAAATAAAATTATTACTACTTTATTTAGATGCATTCAAACATGTGTTATAATAGTTAGTAAACCTTATTAGTTGGTTATAATTGTTAACATAGTTTATGTATAATAAAGAATGATGGATTACAATGTGAAGGTGGTAACTATATGAAATCAAACATGCATCATGTCTATAAATCAATCCCAACTTAGAGAAGATAAATCATACCATACACTTCTGATTGGGGATACATTAGATAATTGAGAACATGACCAATATTAGGGTCCACTAGACCTGATTAAGGGATATCTTACCATAATACACTATGCTAGGGAGGGTTCCAAAGCTTCGAGTTAAGAAAAATCACAAAATAACCCTAAGGGAGTCCTATATTTTCATATATCTCACTAAACTCACAACAAGAAATTAAAATCTAATCTAGTTCTCACAAAATCTTGTGGCATAATGTGGGGATTAGAAACAATAAAAGTAAACATGCATAAAAGACATATACTCATGTCAATGTATATAGAATCCGAAAACATGGAAGAGAAGTAAAAATGCATATATATATACACTTATAAAGGAGGAACAAAGTTAGGAATACTTACCTTTGAAGAGGAACCTGCCAAGCCTCAATATCTCCCTTAGCCAAGTTTATTTTCAAGACGTTCTTGTGGTATGTAAGGATGAAAAGGATAAATAATATCTAGGATACACAACCTATAAATGCACCCAAAAGACTGTTAAGCATGAAATATACTAAGAGGGGGGGTGAATCAGTATATCATATATCTTATAAATCTTTACTTTAACCAAATTCCACTTAATCAAACATTCAAGATATGCAATAAAACTCAAACAATAAACATCACACAAGATAGAGAGAGACACCATATATAACGTGGAAACCCAATGTGGGAAAAACCATAGAGAATCAATCTCAAATATATTCATGAGAACAAACCCATAGGAGCACCATACCCCTTTGCCGAGTACCAACCTCAACTAAAATTTGTGAGCACCAACCCATATGAGCTTCAAACCCCTTTGCCGGGCACCAACCTAGCACCTATTCATGAGCACCAACCCACAGGAGCACCAACCCATAGGAGCACCAACCCCTTTGCCGAGCACCAACCCAACAACAATTCATGAGCACCAAGCCACAGGAACACCAACCCCTTTGTGTATACCACACACCTATATCTTAATGTTGCTATCTCAATAAATGATAGATCAATAAAATATCTCCTTCCTCTCTCTCACCTTTGCTCTTCTAAGCTAGATATAACAAATACAAATCATATTCATCTCTCACAATTGCTCTTCTAAGCTAGATATTACAATATCAAATCAACCTCTATCTTCCATATTACAAATGGCTACTCAAGCCTTTATTTATAGCTTTCCAAATGACCTTTGGCCTTCCCCCTTTGTGACCTTTCAATCCTCATGAAAAATGGTGCCAATCTTGGATGACTCTTCATATCCAAGCATTTGAAAAGTCATGTGGTGACCCTTCATGACCAAAAATGTCCTTCCCACTTTTGTCCTTATCTTTGGTGACTTTTCGTATTCCTTAAAGTGTCCCTTCATGATAAATTTGCCCTTACTCTTTTGTCTTCACTTGGTGACTCTTGGTATTCCCCAAGATGACTCTTCATGGGAAAATGCATCACATCCTTCTTTTGTCTTTACCCCGTGGCTCTTCGACTTCTCCATGGGCCCTTATTTTGTCTCATATGCAACCAAAAATATATTCGTTAATATTAAATAAATATTAACTCATATTAGCCAAGATATATTTATTAAAAACAACATTAAATGCAATGGGGCCTTTATCACCAATAATGTTAAACCTTTGACATCAATGACAATATTTCCAATAATCTCCCCCTTTGTCATTGATGGCAACCTCAATCCTGAAATTGCCACATCCTATCACATGCACATCCTGTCATCTAAAAACATACAATAACTCCCCCTTACTGTAGTAACCTGTAATTGTTCCCTGTACCTATTTTTTGCACCTATACCTATACCTGTTATTCTCCCTCTTTGACATCAATGGCAAAGGGCCTACCTGGAGCTAACACTTAGCTCCCCCTCACTTGATGTTGAACATCAATGGTAGGAAGTAATATAAATTACTCCCAACTCCTCTCACTGATCTTTGAGAAGATATCTAAATTTACTTATCCTTTGAGAATCTACAATCAACTCATTTGAATATTTCCTTCCATATGAAACTTTAAAGTGTATCCTTGATCACATATTTACCTTACACTCAGTAGATTATACTTATAAAACATTCTTAATATTGGTTCTACCATTATCCAAAAATAAAGCACCTTTTCTGGCTATCCTGGAAGTGGTTTTATCTTTGAATCTCACTATACCACCATTGATCTTCTTTACTCTTATCTCCTATCATATGCCTCAAACATCCGCTATCAATGAACCATGGCTGATCTTTATCTCTTACATGCAAAGTTTTTTGCACCAACATAGAATCTTCAGGTTGTTTTTTCTACCATGAACATGACTGAACCTTCTTCCTGATGAATGGAGCTTTGAAACTTTGATCCTTCTTTATTGAATCTGCATGAGTATCCTTTTCCTTCTTTCTGAAACTATTAGATCTTTTTCAACATTTTAATTTCTTATGACCATAATCATTTGAAACACTGCATATGCAAGAATCATTCTAATAGTCTCAAACCATAATATTGATGCAAAATTTTCTTCAAAAATATATTCCCTCAAAAGATATACAAAATAATCTGCCAACTCACCCTATTTTCATGCAACATAACCAAGACCCAAAAGCATCCACCATGCTTCAATTTTCTTAAAAGTGTCTCCTTGAAGTCTAGAAGAGACACCCCACACAAAAGGGTCCTAGAAACAAATATCAAGAGATTCCCACATCTCCTCTGTTTCTTCCTTGATCTTCTTGTGTTTTTATTTTAAAATCCATTTAAGCATGTCTAACCTTTTTTCCCTACTAACCTTATCATTTATGATGTTTTTCATCTTCTCTACTTTTGAAACTTTCTAATCTTGAAAAAGCCCATGCTCAAATGTAACAAGAGATTCTTTACAATCCTTCTTATCTGATTCTTTATCACTGACTGCTCTCTTAATATCTTCTTTTAAAGAGGCAATTTCAATAACATACCTTTCACAACCTTTTCTTGCTATTTCCAACTGTGCTGTGAGATCTTCTTCATTCTTATTGGCTTCTTCAAAGTGTGCTTGTATATCTTCAATCATTTCCTTTGACTCTTGTTCATTTTTCTTGATCTAGCACTTTAATCTTTGATTCTTCTTCTGAATAACTTCTAACTCTTCTAGGGCACAATTGAGTTCTCCTTCCATATCTACTTCAGCTTCCTCCTCTTCTTCTTGATTATCATGTATGGCCATGAATAGAATCTATTCTTCTTCTGAATCACTGACTCCACTATCTTCAACTAAGCTAGGATCCTTAGAATACAAGCTCTTCTTCTCAAATCCCTTCTTCGATTTGCCTTTGAAATTCTTCTTGTATGTGGGCTTCTCTTCTTCTTCAACATTAACCTTATCTAGGCATCTAGCTAAAAAATATCCAATCTTTCCACAATTAAAACATTTAAAAGGTAATTTTCCTTTATATTTACCTATTCCTCTTTTTGGCCTGTGAATGAAAAGTGCTTCATTGTCATCTTCATCATCACTGGAACTATCACTTGATTCTTGATTCTTAGCTTTCTCCTTCCTTGATGTCTTGAAAGCCGCTTCTCTCTTTGAGGGTTTATCTTGTTTTGTCCACATCTCATATGCCATGAGAATACCATGAAGCTCATCCATCTTTAGATTGGCTAAATTCTTCATCTCCTCAATTGCCAAAACCTTTGCATCATATCTCATTGGTAGAGATCTTAAAACCTTTTGCTCCACCGTTGACTCTTCCAACATTTCTCCAAGACCTTGAATCTGATTTAATATCTGATCAACTCTCAAGAGATAACTTGTTATATCTTCTTCTTCCATCTTCAAACTTTCAAACTGCCTTCTAAAAGTCTACAGCTTACCTTGCTGAACCTTTCCATCACCTTTGTAAATATTCTCAAGTTTTACCCAAGTTTCATGAGCAGATTTACATTGCATAACTTTAACAAATTTAGATTCACATAAACCACATAAAATATCATTTAAAGCTTTAGCATTACATTCACTTGCCTTCTTTTTTATTGGAGTAATTGTAGATGTCTGTGGCTCTTCATATTCTTCCACCACTGATTTCCATATGTTGAATCTAAGGGCCATCAAATAAACCTTCATTATCATGCTCCAAAAAGCATAATTCTTCCCATCAAACAAAGGTGCCTTATTTGTAGAAAATCCTTCTTGTGACCTAGCCATCGTGCTTTCTCGATCTACCTTCAAGCTTTAAAACTTTTCAAAAAGGAACCTGATCTGATACCAATTGTTAAGCATGAAATATATTGAGAGGGGGGGTGAATCGGTATATCATATATCTCATAAATCTTTCCTTTAACCAAATTCCACTTAATTAAACATTCAAGATATGAAATAAAACTCAAACAATAAACATCACACAAGATAGAGAGAGGCACTAGATATAACGTGGAAACCCAATGTGGGAAAAACCACAGAGATTCAATCTCAAATATATTCATGAGAACAAACCCACAGGAGCACCATACCCCTTTGCCAAGTACCAACCTCAGCTACAATTCATGAGCACCAAACCACAGGAGCTTCAAACCCCTTTGTCGAGCACCAACCTAGCACCTATTCATGAGCACCAAACCACAGGAGCACCAACCCCTTTGCCGAGCACCAACCCAACAACAATTCATGAGCACTAACCCATAGGAGCACCAACCCCTTTGTGTATACCACACACCTATCTCTCAATGTTGTTATCTCAACAAATGATAGATCAATACAAGATCTCCTTCCTCTCTCTCAACTTTGCTCTTCTAAGCTAGATATAACAAATACAAATCATATTCATCTCTCACAATTACTCTTCTAAGCTAGATATTACAATATCAAATCAACCTCTATCTTCCATATTACAAATGAATACTCAAGCCTTTATTTATAGCTTTTCAAATGACCTTTGGCCTTGCCCCTTTGTGACCTTTCAATCCTCATGAAAAATGGTGCCAATCTTGGATGACCCTTCATATCCAAGCATTTGAAAAGTCATGTGGTGACCCTTCATGACCAAAAATGTCCTTCCCACTTTTGTCCTTATCTTTGGTGACTTTTCGTATTCCTTAAAGTGTCCCTTCATGATAAATTTGCCCTTACTCTTTTGTCTTCACTTGGTGACTCTTGGTATTCCCCAAGATGACTCTTCATGGGAAAATGCGTCCCATCCTTCTTTTGTCTTTACCTTATGGCTCTTCAATTTCTCCATGGGCCCTTCTTTTGTCTCATATGCAACCAAAAATATATTCATTAATATTAAATAAATATTAACTCATATTAGCCAAGATATATTTATTACAAACAACATTAAATGTAATGGGGCCTTTATCACCAATAATGTTAAACCTTTGATATCAATGACAATATTTCCAACAAAGACTTATTCATAAGACAAGATCTATATCTCTAAATAAAGTATGAAACCCTAAGCTTGCTCCTCAATTAGAATGGTGGATAATCAAATTCACAATAGCTCTTACTTCTCTTCTCTAAATAATGACATAATGAACTTGTATATATAGTTGGATTCAACCCTAATCCCTTCCAAAAATTTTGACCAATAGGGTCAACTCAGTTGACCTAGTAAAATTAAGGACAAAAATTCATTAGGTCATGGGCTAGGTTGGACAAGAGCTAACCTAGAACCTAAGTGAATTTCACACAAAACTATATAGGCTCAACCTAGTCAACCTAGTACAATGAATAGTCAAAAAGGGGATAAGGCTAGGAAAGGGGGATAAAAGGTAGAAAATGGTTGGATAGTGTGAAACTAATAAGAACAAGCTTAGGGGAAAGGTTTTTAGGAGATAAGTGTGTATATAACAAGTGGCAAAAGGGACAACAATCTTGTGAAGCAATAATGGTCTACCCACCCCTTTTTTGATGTACCCCTTAAGATATATACTTAGAGATATTGACACTTGACAGGTTACTATAAGATATAAAGTGTCAGTAAGTGATAAAAGTTTGAAAATATTATGTGTATACATATACCCCACTCAAAGTTCATCATGTGTCATATGAGTGCAACACGGGATGTTAAGTAAAATGGAGTATGGAGAAAATAAAGTAAATGAAAGCAAAAAATTGAAAAACATATACCTTTACTTACCTTAATGTTGTAAATAAGGGAGACTGCAAGAGATGTGAAGGTGTCTAATGTGAAGAACATTAGGCAAACTTGTAGAGATTAGTGCAAAAAATAGCAAAAAATTGATATTTTTGGAAGATAGAAATATAGTAGTGGAAAATATTCTCTATATCATCACAATTGTAAAAAAAATTATGATTTGAAAAATTGATTAGAAAAAATAAAGATATGAGCAAAACAAAGAATCTAGTGAAAAATATTTGAGAGGTAATGATTTGTGAACAGTAAGTTTAAATAGGGTGAAAGGGAAGTCATTTGTTATTTTTGACTTGTGAGTGAGAGAAAAAGAGATTTGAGAGACTAAACGAGTTAGGATGGTGAGGAGATGACAATTGAGCTGAGAGGGACTCCCAATGGTGGTAATGGGTGTAGCACAAGTAGGCAAATGAGAATCTCAAACTTTTTTTTGAATATTTTATTAAATTTAAGTATTTTTTTAGAAAATTTTAATTTAGAGTAATTTTAAGAACCAAAATGAACCTGATAAAGATGCTAAGGGTAGAAAAAATAAGTAGGGAAATGGGTTTGAAGGGATTAGAGTAATACTACCGAAAGGCATTTATTACTAAAAAATGAAAGGGGTCGATAGACATAAATAAATAGGTTAACCCAGTCAACCTAGTAGGCTAAGATTTTACTAAATCCATATTAATGACCTAGTAGGTATGTGTCAACTTAGTTTATTTTTCAAACTACCAACTTAGTACATGATTACCGACCTAGTAGAAAAATCCACTTTGCTGACATAGTACTAAAGGGGGAAAAAGTAAAGGGTTGACTTAGTTTGTTAAGTAAACATGGTCAAAATGTAGAAATTTTGGTCAACGTAGTGTTTGACTAAGTGACCAAAATAGTATGAAAATGAATGAAATAGGTTGAAAGAGTGCTAGAAAGGCATATAATGTCCAACTAAGTGATACAAGGGATGAGTAGGCTAAAAATAGGTTAAATTATGTAAAAATGGATAGATAAAAGCAAATTAAACTAGTTTTTGGTAAAATTTGAAAATAATGTATTTTGATTATAAATGACATGGAGGATCTAATACATCTTTTATTATTTTATGGTTGCAGAGGCATTCAAGGTTTTGGTGTTTGGTGGATGCAGCATGGCTCCCAGACCTCTTGAAGAGATTATATATTGAGGATCAAGTGAGATTGATTGAATTAGGTCTAGGAGGCATTATATCTATGTGTACGATCCCACTGAGGTCATATTTATAGTCATGTTCTTGGGAGCCTAGGAATGGTTGACTAATACATTTAGGTGGGAGGTAGCTGGGGATACCATTATGGTGGATATCACCCTAGAGGACATCTATGTGATCCTTAGACTACCTATAAGAGGTATACCTATGGTTATAGGAGTACCAGATGGACAAAAGGAGAGGAGAGCCTTAGCCATATGGGTGATGGGATCAGAGAAGATATATCCTAGATTGAGAGTTAACTTGTTTAACATTTATACCTCTCATATTCTAGATATCTAGAAGGTAGTTATAGGACTTTTGATAACATAGGTATTGTGTCACAAGTCAGATGGTAAGGTACCAATATATGTGATAGCCTTATGCCAGAATATATTGAAGCATGGGGTTTTGTATGATTTAGGCTCTATCATTTGGGTACAACTTATGCATGACATGTATGGGATGTTGTCCAGAGGGAAGAGGTCTATAGGGCCTATTATTTTTCTAACTATATGGATATATGAGAGGTTCCCTATGTATCAACTAACTAGGTTGCTCCATGTGGTCAATGATAGGTTACCTTAGGTAAAAAGGTGGTGATAGGATTATGTAGTACAAGCCATGTCCCACATGCTAATACTATAGACAATTAGGTAAATAGACATTATGTGGTAGCCTTATGGCATATTACTATGATGTGGCTGAGCTGGGAGATAGTGGCACCAATATTGGCATGGATAGAGATTATAGGCCACTATACCTAGTGGATAGAGCCACAATCGGTGGCACATATACTAGGATAAATGAGACTTCCTCAGCTAATAACACCAATAGTGGTGCCCATATTTTGGGCTAAGCATGTGAGAGATCTATAGGGGAGAGGAGGATTAATGCCACTAGTTACTAGGCTAATGATTTGGCCACATCATGAGAGACAATGGACATGTTAGTTACAATGGGTAGTAGAGAGAGAGGGGATAGATGCAAATGTAGGAGTACTAGAGGTACCTCTACTAGTAACACAATAAGAGGAAAAATGACCACCTCAAACACATCATCAATTAAGGCATCAATAGTAGGAGAGATTAGAGATAGTAGTCATCCCAAATGACCCATCAAATAGGCCAGGACATAGCTAGGCAATAGAGAGACCACTTAAGCAAGCCTAAGATGGGCATGTGTGGTGACTCTGAGATTTGATTTTGGGTGATGACCTAAAGATGAGATTCTAAAAGGATGCATCGATGGGGAGACCATGTTTAGTGGTCATGAAAATTGAGAGATGGTGATAGGGGGTAAACAAACAAGTAAAAATAGATGGTTTAAATTTTGCTTAA
This sequence comes from Torreya grandis, assembly GCA_037957365.1. Classification (NCBI taxonomy): domain Eukaryota; kingdom Viridiplantae; phylum Streptophyta; class Pinopsida; order Cupressales; family Taxaceae; genus Torreya; species Torreya grandis. Next base: position 9,063,752 of record JARHVA010000019.1, on the reverse strand, counting down.
GCTTATTTTAGATAGACTAGAGATAGATAGATTTTGAGATATATTAGTGATCTAATATCTATCTAGTTTGATTTTTGTAGATGTTGTGGAGGAAGAGACCAAATGGGGATCTTGATAAATGGGAACACTCCATGAGATATTCAATGAGGCACTAGTGCCCTATGACCTAATGACACCAAAGAATCTTGAGATAGAGTCTACCCTAAGGATTTAGTTTAGATTGGCAAGAGAGGCAATGAGGTAAGTACAAGCATGTAGGGAGGATCCAAAACCACCAATAGGGGTGGGAGTGAGAGAGGAATAGGCATGATATTCCTTGGATTAGGAGAGAGCCACACATATGGCTACCATGACCCAACTGGCATAGGTACATGTTTAGCTAGCATAGGTATAAGCCTAGGTGGCCAACCTATAGGGATAGGTGACAGGACTGAGATCTTAGATATCCTCTTTATAGCATACTATTTAGAGGGGATAGTCTAAGACATCTTCAGGTAGCATGGATAAGCCAGAAGATAGATAAGATAGACTTATGCCTTAGAGCCAGGGTGATGTATATTTTTTAACTTTGTATTGAAACACATGATGTGTATATATTATTCATTTTCAGCTATTGGATGTTGATCTTATGTGTTTGTATTATGGTTATGGTTGTGTATTTTTGGATATAGTTAGTTCTCTCATATGTATTTAATTGTTTTTATATATGCTATAGGAAATATATGAGTTGTGGTTTCTTTTCTAGCATTATGTAAGACATATGCATGGTTAAAAATAAATAGGCAAAAAAGACTTGGTAAAATATAATCAATCAAAAAATGCACTAAACACTATTTCATGTTGGGAAATGTGTAATAACAAGAAAATGACTAAGTATAAATAACCAAAGGGGTGGTAAACAAGATGGTAAAAAGTTTGTTCTTAAAACCAAAAGAAATATTAGCACCAAATTTAATACAAGTAGAATCACACTAAATCATGTTGGGAAGTATGAAAGTAATGTAATAAAGTAAAAAAATTGTAAAAGAAAAAATGATATAAAAATAAATCAATTAAGTTATTCAATCATACTAAATCATGTTAGGAAGTATAAAATAAAAACAAAATTTGGAAAAATTGGTCTTAAATTTATCACACTAATTCAATCTGGGAAGTATGAAAAATTCAAGAAATGGATGGATTCTTACATGCAATCAAAAAATAAGAAGATAAAAGAGTGAGAGAGTAATGAAGTAAGAATAAAACATACTAAATAAAGATGGGAAGCATGAAAATGTTGTATAAATTCATAATCAATCACATCTTATCTCATATTTGACATATGTAATTTTGTATTATGACTTAGATTATTGGAAAATTTTGTGAGGAAGGCTAGGTCCTATCCATGGTCTTACATTGCAATTCATAAAGGAAACACTAATGAGGTGGAATAAATGTGAAAATATGGTAACAAGGGATGTTGGTAATAGGAAGGTGAAATTGTGGTATTTATGAGGAAGGCTAGGTCCTATCCATGGTCTTACAATGTAACTCACAAATGGAATCCCTAGGAGAGTGATCAGTGAACAAAATAATATTTCTCAAGTTGAAATATGAGGAATGTAGGGATTGAAATAAGGAATGGAAAAATCATAAATTAGACATCTTATGAGAAGACCTTAGGAGATATGAGGCATACTAAGGACATGAGAAAACACTAAATGACTAGTGACCATCAATGTAGAAAGGAAACCTATTCTCTATAGACATAAAATTTTGTAGGAAAATAAGCATGCTAATAAGATCAACTCAAGAAGATATATTGATACAAGAAAATTAAAATGGAACTACCTTCCCATAATGTATTCCCCATTCCTCAATACCCCTTATAGAGCCATCAGTCTACTATGAAGATTATATACTTGCATGAGAAAGTAGGTATCACTACAATATTTTTTTGATTCTCCTTTTCTAATCTACTAGCCTACCACACCTATTAGACCTAGACTCTATTGTGAGGCCAAATATGGAGTTTTATCTTTGACTAGAAGATGGAGATTTGCTTTGAATCATGTCTTTTAGTGTGATTTGACTTTTAATAATTTTGAAATGTTTTTTCCTTTTGTATTGTTGCCTTTTATTAATGATTCAGATTTTGAATGTTTTAAAGGCTTTTTAAATATTCCTCCTCCATATGGACTTAGAATGACCAAAAATGAGAGATAGAGTGATAAACATAAATGAGCTATAGGCTTAGGCTAAATTAAGCTAAGTAACCAAAGACAAGACTGACTAGAGCACTTAGGCTTAACAATGAACTAATATGTTATCTCAAGTCTCAACCATGTATATGCTTAGTTTGCGCAAAGGGGATAAAGGGAATAAAGGAGATCCAAAGTAGACCAGTAAAAGGAGATTATAATAAGATGAATTGTTTGTTAACTGATCACATGATAAATAAGGAATGACTAAAGGGAACAAGGTTTATATAACCAAGTCATAATGAAAATTATCCATGTGTATAGAGATAAGAAAACAAACAACCGTGAAAATAAAACAAATGAGTTTGTAAGAAAGAAAATGAAGAAGGAAAATAAATAAATGATAAATAAGACATCCATAAGCAAACATAAATGACATTTAAGAAATATAAAATGCAAAATTAAAGTCACCATGTAAGATAAATAAGAATTTGACATAATGCCAAATGATATTAAAAATAGATAAAAATAATATTAGAGCACATGTCCAATCCAAATGAAAATTTAAGAACACCATACATGTGTTCATAAGTATTTTTATATTTTCCCACACACATTATCCAAAACATCTGATAAGTATTTATGAAGTTGGATGCGAATTGCAGCTAATGTCTCATCTATCTTTAATGAAAACTAGGAAAATACTTCACATCTAATCTCCTCAACAAAAAAGGTAGGAATGATTGATGGATCATGTTGAGGAGGGATATCAGGAAAGGGATGCTTAGAAGAATTCATGGGAGTAGACTCTATGGGAGATAAAGGGATCACTAGTGGGGAAGGATCCATAGGTGAGGGAAATTCCACGAGTGAAGGATTAATGGGTGGAGAAATAGGAGGTGAATCAGGGACCATAAGAGGGGATGGAACCATGGGAGAAGAAAGGGGAGCCTTCTTGTAAGAATGACCTATGGTATAAGGTACAAAAATATTTAAGATATGATATTTAAGGTGTTACTAAAGGATGTGGCAATGATTAGTGTGATGGGTGCCACATTGGTGCCAAAGATAATACACCTCTCCATACTTAGGAATATATTCAGGTATTACCTTCAAGGGAGGTATGGAATTATCTATGGACTAAGGGTTAGAAGGATGCAAAGTGTCAATATATTGTCACAACTTATGATAATGCATTGAAGAATGGTTATCTGTGCCATGGAAGCAACATATATGCCTATGAATAGGCTTAGTAGAGGCACTCATAAGAAGAGGTGTAATAGAAGTGGAAGGAGTTTTGGAAGGCTTGTCAGCCCATTTTGTGGGAAATGGAGCCATATATGGTAAATAAATCAGACCATCACCAAGAGAAGGTGGTACTAGTGAAGGACTTGGATTAGGCTCGATAGAAGGAATGATGGGATAAAAATCAAGGATAGACTTAGCTAAAATGGGGATAAGAATGGGATCCAAAGTAGGATCTACTGAGGAAGGTGTGAGGTATATATAAGGTTGAAGGAGAGTTGTACAGATATTAGGGATGAGTAGGTTATAGGGGTCATGGTACCTAACAAAGTGATAGGGCCTAGTCATAACATGATTCATAAGCATACTCCTACAAGGTTATTCAGAAACTAGAGGTGTTTACACCATCTATACCCTATTATAAAGAGGAAAAATGATAAAATTAGGAATTATAAATGATGGAATATGGGAAGATACACTAAAAGACTAAAGCAAAGAGGAATGATAATGAATAATCTCAGCATCATAGGCCTGAATAAGACTACCTAAAAATAGATCATTTAAGGTATAACCATAATTGTAATCATGTGTATGAAGATCAATGATGTAGGTAAGGATGACATTATCATCTAATGATGTGTGATGAATGGAATTCCAAGTCTTATTTAAGATAATGGGGATGCCATCACAAGGTGGTTTGTGAGAACAAGGTTTCAAAGAAGCATGAAGTTGAGATATGCGATGAGGTGAGAGATCAAAAGTTTTAATCTTTAGATTGATATCATTAGGCTCATAATCATCAAAATTTAAGAGGTTAGGGGGAATATTCCCAATGATTTTGGTGTTCCCATTGTAACCTTGAGTGGAATTGATGGGAAAGTTGAATCGTTGAGGCTCATAAAATAGAACACTGGGTAAATGTTCAAGAGTAGGAATCTTGAAGACACCACAATCTTGGAATTGTTTGAAATTATAAGGTTAAATGTCAAATTGAATCCTATAAGTAGATCTATTATGAGGGAATTTAATGAATTGATAGGCAGAAGAAGTAACTTCTCTCATATGGTGAGTCCATGGCCTACCAAGTAGAATGTTGTAAGATAGAGGAAAGTTAAATATCATCACCTTCACATGAATAGTTATAGGTGGGATGGTAATGAGAAGCCATACACAACCTAAAGGAGGAATATAAATTTGAACATAGCCTTGACATGTGAAACATATAGATTTTATATTGCATTTAGAACATCCAAGGGTTTTGATAAAATCAAGAGAGGCAACATAAGTGCCAGATTCCTCATCAATCAAGACACACTTGACTTGGATATTGCTAATTTAGACATCAATAAATAGAGGAGGATCATCCACATGAATTATAATCTCATTAGGAATCATAGAAGTAATGGTAAACTTGAGGGAAAGATAAGTGTCCATTATTTCATCAACATGGATGGACATCTCTTCACATTGTTGTAATATGCTATCTTTAGATCCAGATAAGCTTGCTTCACATCCTACTAGGGAGGATGAGGGATATTCATTTTGAATAAAAGTTTCATTAGATAATTTTTATGATGTGGAGAGGTCCTCATAAGATCAATAAATGGAATTTAGGATGGGAGATTAGTGAGTTTTGTGATAGAATACCATTCATCATACCCCATAAGAAGATTGTTAGAAATAGGTGCATAGTGTTGAAAGAGGTCATTGAAAGGAGTAGTTGAAGTACATTGGAATTTATGTTGATAAGAGGGAGAAGGTTTAGAAAAAGGTTGTAAATTATGTTTATAAGATGAAGCAATTGGTGTTGATAATCATTCGAATAAGTGTTGATAGAGGCTTGAGTATCATTGGTATCAGGTAAAGAAGATGGAGGAATGGTAGAAATAGAATAGGAAGCTTTATCCAAGGGAGGAGTTGGAATTGTTTCATAAAAATTTATAAGGTCATATTACCCCAACTCATTTAAGTTATTTGGAGAATAATCTTTGATAAAATGAAAGGTGTGAGATAATGGAGGGGTGTAGATAGGTTGGCAGTTAATGAAAGTAACCACCCTTCATATATTAGTCATATTAACCACATTCTCTTCAAGAGTTAGGTCAATAATAATATAAATATTATTGGTGGAAGGGGTGGGATTGTCTTGACTATCTTGGTGGTTCAGAAGATGGTCTTTATAGATGGCTAAATGAGCATTATCTTGATTAAAAGCTTGAGATTTAGTATTTATTTCATGGGCTTTGAAAGCAATGTCAAAGGCTTGTTGGCATTTTTGAATGATAGAATCATGATCAAAATTGGGACCAAGAAATAAATTCATAGTCAAATTATGAAGTTGCCTACATGTATCATGAGAATGACCCCAACTAACATGAAACCAACAAAATTTATTGGGAACATACTGAGATTTCATAGGATGAGGGGGATCAAGTTCTCATGGAAGAAGCCTAGGTAGACATTTGAGTAATTTAGCTGAGGATAAAGGTTTATGAACATTGAAGTTATTAGGTTAATATAAATGAGGATTAGTTAATTATTAAGAAGGGGGAGCTAGTTTTGAAGATTGGTTTGGAATAATAGCTTGAATAGTGTGAATGGTATCATAAGAGTATGTGACACCATCATTGGTAGTGTGATAATTCTTGTTTTTAAGTAAGATATGAGTACCCATGGAAGGTTGGGGTAGATTTAATTGATGAATAAGAAAATCTTGATGTTTATCTTGATTAATGGCCTCCTCTAAGGTACATGGAGAGAGAGTGTGGACCTGATATTATAACTTAGGAAAAAGAGCATTGCTAAAGATATGGAAAAGGTTATCATCAACCATGTTATGTTCACATTTGTTGGAAAATGTTTTCCACCTTTTAATAAAAGCTTTGGAAGTTTATTTTCTAAGTTGCTTACAATTGATAAAGTGGTCCAAGGTATTTTTAAGAACATCACTAGTTTGGAACTCTTAGACTAGAGAATTTACTAAATCTTCCAAACTAGTAATAGAATGAGTTATAAGTTGGTTGTACCAATACAAAGAAACATCTATGATGGTTTTGGATAATATATTTGTAGTGGCAAAGGTATTTAATTTAACCTAGTATTTATATGGATTTATAAATGTTTTGAGATGAAGAATATGATTAGTTGACCCATTATAATAAATAGTAGGGGTGATACCTCCTATATCAATATTAGTAATTTGAGATGTAAGAGGTTCATTTTGAAAATGCTTAATTATATTGTTGATAAGAGGAGGTTGAGTGATGATATTACCATGGGCATCCCAAAGAGGAGGTGGGGGGATATTTTGATTATGCATGCCCCATGGAATATGTTGAGGGTGGGTTTGAAGATGGATAAGGTGGTTTTGCATTTAAAAGATTTGATTTTTATTATGAGCTTGAAAAGTATTCATTTGATTAAGAATTTTTAATAAAATATGATGGGTTTGAGTTACATTATTATCATTATTTGCATAATTAAAATTATAAGTAGTGGCTTGGGTACCACTATTGGTATTGTTAGGAGTTAGAGAAGAGGTGTTAAAATGTGAGGCACTAGTGGAAAATTTTTCTTGTGTGGAAAAAGATGGAATAGTGAAGGGATGAGAAGAGGAAGCACTAGAAACATGATTATCATGGGTAGAAAATGATGCACTAGTGGAAGAGTTAAGGAGAGTAAGTCTTGGAAGAGTCCCACTAGATGTATAACCTACCATGTTAGTGATACTAAGAATAGAGGTAGAAGAAGTCAAATAATAAGAAGTAATGGTATGATAAGGGGTCAAAATAGAGGGAAGAGGCTGAGAATCAAAGAAACTTGTATCCTTGTTGTTCCCAAAATCTATCACTTGTTTTTGTGGACAACATACTAACCATTTTGGTCCTATAGGCCAAAATGATCTCTTTATTTCTTTCAAAATGTTCTTAGTAGTTGAGTTTTTCAAATATTCAAGCCTTTTCAGCTAAGGAAGTCACAGGTTCAACAGGGGAGATTTCTCCAAAGGAAGTTCAAAACACTTAAGGCTTTTTCTTTAGTATTTTGAGGATTGTTCAACACCTAGGTTCAATCAAAAGACTTAATGGTGGGCTTAAAATAATTATAATGAACCATTGAACCCCACCTTTGCAAGGTTCAAAGGTTCAATGAGTTCAAAGGTTCAACGAATTCGACAGACTTAAAGAAAAGAAGGCTTCGAAGAGTTAACATTGAATCATTGAACCATTGAACCTTGAACCAAAATTATCTAAAGGTTCAAGGTTCAATGAGTTCAATAAGTTTGAAAGATTTAAAGAAAAGAAGGAATCAAAGAGTGAAGATTGAACTATTGAATCGTTAAACCTTGAACTAAAAAGAGTTCAAAGGTTCAACGAGTTCAAAGGTTTAAAAGACTTAGACAAACTTAGAAAACCCAGAGAGTTCAAAGCTTTTAAGAAATCAAAGAAATAAGATTGAATCATTGAAAAATTGAACCTTGAACTAAAATGGTTCAAAATGTTCAAGGTTCAATGAGTTCAATAAGTTTGATAGACTTAGAGAATAAAAGGCTTCAAATAAAGAGAATGAACCGTTGAACTGTTGAACCTAGAACTGAAATGGTTTAAAGGTTCAAAGTGTTAAAAGATTTAAAAGTTTGAATGGAAGCTTCAAGTGAGTGGATGAAGTGAAAGATTATAGAAATAATTTCAAAGAAATGGTTCAACTGAAGAAGAAAAAGAAAGCGAATGTGGCCCTTCACAAAAACATTGAACCATTGAACCATTGAACCTTTGAACCAAAAGAGTTCAAGGTTAAAGGTTCAAAGAGGTTTAAGGTGACTAGTAATGTCCCCATAGATGTCAAATTTAGGGTAATGGAATAGCTACTGATTTTCAAAAGACTTGAGAACAAGTTTAGTGACTAGCCCAGAAAGGAGCCAAAAGACCAATAGAAAGTGAGAAGGTAGCCCCAAGAGCTCAGATCACCAACGAAAGATAAAACATGGAAAGGAAGGGGGAAATGAATATAGGAAATTCATAAATATCTATAGGGGAGTTATTTTCAATAAGTGGAATAGTCCACTAGGTAGACATCAAGGAACACCAACATTCAAGGATGCAGCTTATTTTTCTTTGTTGAGTAAAGGTGAATGGACAACCGTGTAAGTAGCATTAAGAAGAACAGATAACCCATGCTGAGGAAAGGACATTTGAGATAATTTAAAATTCCAAAGTCAAGGTCGATGACCTATTCTAGCATGGCCCTTTCCTAGATATTTAAGGCATTCAATTTAACATGGGCCATTTTCATGAAAATAAGCACCTAAAGTCTTTCTTGGAATGCTATATATTGTAAAATCCCATTCTATATAAAGGAGATCTATCGATTATTAGAAGCGAAGCTCTGCCCAATTTGAAAGGTAATCCTGAGACTTTGAGCTTAGACTATTAATCATATTTTGTTAAATGAATGAGAAATCAAGTGACCTTTCAAACTTTGTGTTGGAATAAGCTTGTGTCATCTAGGAAATTATTCTTATGTCTATTTCCTAAATATAGTCTTGTCCATTTAATCAAATAAGCAAAACAAGTGGAAGTAAGCTGGAAGATGTCCTAAAGCCAACTGTGGGAGACTTTGTGCTACCATAAGTGTCTTCAATTTGTGTTTTGTGTAAAGGATACTAGAGAGACTTTGAGATCTCTTTATCCTTCATAATCCTTTAATTTGTTGTAGTCTCAGGTGTAGAATTTGAGTTGTGCTTAATCCTACTATGTTCCTTTATCCTAATCAGTAGGAGAGACAATGAAAGACTTTGTGCTTTCATTGGTTTCTTATGGTTTTTGTTACTACCCAGGAAGAATCCTACTATTTTCTAAATAATACTTCTAAAAGAGACGTGTATTTTCAGTAATTTCATCAAAATTCTCCTCTATTCTATGAACATCATCTCTGAAAAAAGAGAGATGGATGGTATGATTTCACCTTGTGTGTATTTTTAGCACATATATAGTATATTATAGTTTGTAGGGAACCTCCCCTTAATGAGTGGAGAGATTTGTCTCAATCTAGCTGTGGCCATCACATCCATTTTGCTGTATAAATCTCCTTATGCTATGGTTGATGCACCTATTTTTCCATTAGTCAGCTGGTGAAAAAATATTCACCCAACAATCCCCAAATCCATGTGAGAATGTGGGAGAAGGTGAATGAGGATCTTTAGCTTGACCACTAATCATGAGATGATAAATGGTAGAAAGTTTTTTTCCTTGATGTTGAGGAAACTTAGAGATAAAGAAGAGAATTTTAAGGGTATACTCTAATTTGGGTTGATATTCAAGTGAGAAGAGATGATTATAAATTGAAGAGGAATGAGGAGGTATCATAATTCATTATGCAAGTGGATATATGAACATTAATATCATCCAGGAGAATAGCCCTAAGCTGCTTATGGGAGACCTTATGAGGGTTGGTAAGACTCATCATATCCATTAAATTAAAATTAGTGTTGTCTTAAAACATGATGTTCATGATGAAGGGGAAGGATAAAACAAGGAAAAAGTGATGCAAAAATAAGGAAATAAGAAGTGATAGAAAATTGTAAAAAGATGACTAGGTCAACCTAGTACAAAAAATAAGGTTTAAAAACTATACAGAGTCAATAGGGTTCACCTTGTATTGAAAATAGGTGCTAAAAAAGTGTACAAAGTCAACAAGGTTGGCCTAGTAATAGGAATGAAGGCTGAAAAAAATGTACAAAGTTGATAGGGTCGACCTAGTACTATAGGCAAGGAAAAAATAGTCTATAAGAGATTATGTCGAGCATAATGACTATGTACTAAAATAGGAAGATTTTTGCAAGTAATTTTGACAATAAGAAATGAAAGAAAACATACAATCAGTTCGATCAATGATATTTCTCTAATTGAGGCACACAACACAAAGCCTTACACCAACACTGGCTAATGCAAGTTTTTGAAATACAACATATAATTGAAAAAATAACAAGTAGTCAACTTATAAAGTAAATGCTAACTAAGTGGGAATTATGAATGTTTTTATATTATTAGAATAATTATTTTGAATGTGATAGGAAGTTGGCTATAAGTAAGGAACTAAAAATAAATCTATGGATGGTTTCAAGATGTTTAGGCTAAAATGGATCTATATTGACAATGATACTAGCTTGGTATTGGGGCCTATTTCTCACTTCACACATCATAGTGATAAGGGTGTCAAGTGATTAACTAATATATAATATTAACCACATGTTTATACTTGGCTAGAAAACCAAGTTGGCTTCCCCCTTGGTGATGAAATCCAAATAGGTAGGCCTTGGGTAGATAATTGTTAAAGTGTGGTTTAAGATTTTATGATTCGATAGTGTGTGCATAAAAAATAAAATAATGTAACTAAATGATATATTAAAAAACCACCTAATTAGACTATGTGATCTATTATAAGAATGCAAGAAATAAGAAATGAAAGTGTGAGCTAATTGCTAGCATATAAGTGTTAATTCCAACTTTGAAACATAGTATAGTGTGTATACATATAATGTTTTATAACTTTTATTGGTTAATAACACTTTATATCTTGTAAGAACTTATTGAGTCTCAATATATTTGAGTGCATGCCTTAAGGGGTGCACTAGGAAAGGGGTGGGTAGACCATTGGTGCTTCATAAGATTGTTATCCCTTTTTCCACTTGTCATCTATAAACTCATCTCCTAAAACCATTAACCATAAGATTATTCTTCTCAACCATACCCATTATATTGATTTTCCTCTTTCCATCCTCCTTTCCTTGCTTTGATTCCATTTTGGACAATCAAATTTACTAGGTCAACTGGGTTGACCCTATATAATTTAGGGTTATTTTTTACTTTTTTGGTTTGTTAGCCTTTTGGTTGACCTAGCTCAGACCTAGTGAATTATCCTGAAAAACATAAAGGGTTGACTAGGTCAATCCTATATATACAACATTTCCAAGAGGATTTAGGGAAATATTTGCCTATATATACAAGCTCATTTCCAACCATTTTTAAGAATATAAGTGTGAAAGAATATTTTCTTATTGACCATTATACTCAAGGAATAAATCTTAGGGTTCCATACTTTCTTTGAAGATACGGTTCTTATCTTATGGATAAGTCTTTTGGATGCATATATAGGTTGTGTATCCTATATCTAATTTGTTTTTTATCCTTACATACCACAAAAATCTCTTGTGAAGCATCTTAGCCAAGGGAGATATTGAGGCTCGGTGGGTTCATCTTCAAGGTAGGAATTCCTAACTTTATTTATCCTTTATAAGAGTAGATAGATAATGTAGTTGTGCTCCTTTCTTCCATGCATTAGGATTTCATATACATTGATGTGAAAATATGTATTCTATGCATGTTTAGTTTAGTTTTTTTTTGTTTCTAACCCCCACTTTTTGCCACAAGATTTGGTGTGCACTAGATTAGATTTACTTTCTTTTTAATTAGAATAGGTGAATATTAAACCTTAGGACTATTTTAGGGTCATTGTATGACTATGTTAGACTGGAGGCTTTGGAACCCTACCTCACATGGTGTATTGTGATAAGTGATCCCCTAATAGGGTCTAGCATATCCCCATATTAGTCATGATCATGCTTAACAATTATATTCCCAATCAAAAGTGTAGGTATGCTCTATCTTATTTGAGCCAAGATTTATTTATGTACATGATACATTTTTGATTGCATAAATCTAGTGAAATTGATGTGAAACTAACCCTTACAAGATTTATTTCACTTTATTTCATTCTTTTAGCATTATTTTTATCATACTAGATTGACTATATCGACCTAGTTTTAATCTCTATGCATAAGTTTTCAAGAACATGCAACTAGATCGACTCAGATGACCCAATATAGGTTTTTAGACTTCCAAACTTCTATTTTATACTAATATATTAATCCAATCAACCTTTTACACTTTCAATCATCCATATTTAGCTACTAGGTCAACTCAATTGACCTTATACATTCTAAGCACTTAGTAACAAGATTCTCTAAAGCTTGATCAACCTAGTCGACCTAGTGAGTAGGTTTTACAAGAATATTCCAAGGTTTTTAAATAACAATCTTCATTCTCAGCATCTCTAATCCACCAAGGTTACTTTCTATTTCTCTGTGTCTTTCCTTTCATAGTTTGTAGTCTTCAAATTTTCCCCTACATAGTCAACTGGATCAACCCTGTCGACCTAGTTTTGAGTTGTGTGTGTTATTTGAATAACTAAGTCAACCTTGACTAACCCTATTCATTTTTAGACATTGTTTTTGTAGAAGATTTTAGACCCTATCAACCTTATTATTATTATTATTTGCATATAGTGTCAACACTATACCTTGTTTCAAGTTAGAATTAATTTCTATATGCTAGTAATTAGTTCACACATTTCTTTTCTTATAGCTTACATGCTTAGAATAGCTCACATGGTCTAATTAGGAGGTTTTTAATTATCCATCTAGTTTAACTAGTTATATTTTATGCACACACAACCAAATCACAAAATATAAACAAACATTTTAACATTTATCTACCCAAGGCCAACCTACCTAGATTTCATCACCAAGGGGGAAGCTAACTTGATACTCTAGTCAAGTATAGATCATGGTTAATGGTATATTTTGGCAAAGCACCTGATAGACTCATCATTACAATATGTGAAGTGAGGGGGTAGGCCCTAATACCAAGCTTGTATCATTACCACTATAGTCCCTTTCATCTCAAACTACCTAAAACCATCCTTAGATTGCTATCTAGTTCCTTACTTACAACCAACTTCCCATCACATTTAAAATCATATTCTTAATAATCTAATAAACTTTTTAGGTTGACCAATTAGTTAGATCTTTACTTTTCAAGTTGATTGCTTGATCTTTACTCAATTATGTGTGAAAAAAATTATATTAGTTGATGTTAATGCAAGGTTTTATATTGTGTGCTTCAATTGGATTGGCCAACGTTGATCCAATTGACTATTTTTTTCCCTTTAGTTCTTACTTCCCTTAGATTAGCTACAAAAATTGTCTTGTTTTAGTTCACAACTTATTACAAAATTTCTTTTATTTCTTGTCTATTGTACTAGGTCAACCTAGTCAACCTTATACCTACATCCAACCTTTGTATATTATGAAAGATCAACCCAGTCAACCCTATACTATCTACAACCCCTTTTACCTATTTTTCTCTCTTGTACACTATACTGGATCGACCTAGTCGACCATGTACAATTTGTAGACCCTATTTTTATGCTAGGTCAACCTATTTGACCCTCTATTATTTTTATCTTTTCTTTTTTCCTTACTTTCTCATCTCTATTTGATGACAATTATGAGTTTTAGTCAATAGACATGATGAACTTTACCGATCCTCATAGGGTCTCCTATAGATAGAGTAGAGCTCCTCTCTTGGATGCTAGTAACGTTCATATTTCCACTTGCATAATGAATTATGGAACCCATATTAATACCTATTTACATCATAATTTTCCTATTTTTTTGGAGGACCAACCTGAGTTAGAGTATACTCTTGAAATTATCTTCTTTATCTCTAAATTTCTTCAACATCAAGGAAAGGATCTTTCTACCATTTACAATCTTATGATTAGTAGTCAAGTTGAAGAGCCTCATTCACCTACTCCTACATTCTCAAATAGATTTGGGGGTACAAATTTATTTGATTCTTAGCCTTTTCCTTTGATTATGACCCTTTATCATACCATGACCTCTTCTTCTCTAAATTTTTCCACCTCCATGCCTAGTATATCCACTAACATGGCAGGTTTTACTTCTAGTGGGCCTCTATTAAGATTCACTACCCTTAATCCATCTACTAGTGATTAATTTTCTACCCAAGGTAATAATGTTTCTAGTGCTTCTTCCTCTCAACCATTCACTAGTCCATCTTTTGTTACATAAACAAATTTTACCACTAGTGTATCTCATTCTCATAATTCCTCTCAAGCTCCTATCAACACCAATAGTGGTACCCAAACCACTAATACTAACACTTATGCCAACCCTAATGCTTATACTATTGCTAATAAAACACATAAATATATTTTAAAAACTCAAAATCAAATGAATACATTTCAAGCTCATAACACGAATCAAATGATGAGAATGCAAAACCACCTTCTCCACTTTCAATCTCATCTGCAACCAATGACTTAGGACACACATAACCAAAATGTTCCCCCACCTCGTCTTTGATATTATCAAGGTAATCTCATTCCTCAACCTTATTTGGTAAAGAAAACTATTAAGCATCTAAAAAATGAGCCTCTCAGAACTAAAATTGTTGACATTGATATTGGAGGTATAACACTTACAATTTATTATAATGGATCAACTGATCTTACCCTTCATATTAAGAAATTTGAAAATATCTATAAGGATTGGGTCAAATTAGACACCTTTAATGCTACCAATATCCTTTCCAAATCCCTCATAGGTGATGCCTTGGATTGGTACAATCAAATTAAACCACATTCCATTACTAGTTTGGAGGATTTAGTGAATGCTTTAGTGCAATAACTCTAAACCAGTGATCTTCTTAAAAAAAAATTGGCCCATTTCATAAATTGCAAATAAAATTAAAAGGAAAAAACTCAAGCCTTTTTTAAAATATGTAAGATTTTATCAAACAAATGTAAACATAACATGGCCAATGATAATCTTTTCCATCTCTTTACCAATGCCCTTTTTCCTAAATTACAATATCAAGTCCACACTCTCTATCCACATACCTTGGAGGATGTTATTGACCAAGATAAATGTCAAGATTTACTTATGCATCAATTTAAGACACCCCAACCTTTTTTGGGTCCTCTCTATTACTAAATAACAAAAACCACAATATTACCAATGATGGTGTTACAAATTATTATGACACCATTTACAATTTTTAATCTATCATTCCTAACCAATCTTTGGAACCATCCCCCCCTTCTCAACAATATACTAATCCTAATTTATCTTCACTAAATAACATCAACATTCAAAAACCTCTATCCTCAACTGAATTGCTTAAACATCTACCTAGGCCTCTTCCACAAGAACTTGACCCTACTCATCTTATGAAATATTGGTATGATCCTAAAAAGTTTTGTTGGTTTCATGCTATTTGGGGTCATTCTCATGAGACCTGTAGACAAATTTGTAATTTAGATATGGAATTTATTCTTGGACCTAATTTTGATCATGATTCCATCATTCACAAGCGTAAACAAGCTTATGAAATTGATTTCAAGGATTATAAAACACATGATAAAAATCAAGCATTAAATCAAGCAAATGTTCATTTGGTTATCTACAAAGACCCTATCCCTAATCATAAATTGATTCAAGACACCCAAGACAAGCCCACCCCTTCCACCAATAATGTAGAAAGTCTTGTTGAACCAACTTCTAAAGATAGTGTGGTTAGCATGACTAATATGCAAAGGGTGATGGATTTAATTGATTTGTAGCATATCTACACTTGTACTTCATCTAGAACATATTGTGTTATCAATGATTCTTCTCCAACTCATTTAATTGAGTTGGGGCAAGATGATGTTATTAATTTTGATGATTCAATTTATGAATCTCCCTTGCATAAAACTTCTCATTCTATTTCTATCACTCTTCCATCATCTTTCAATACTAATGACAATTAAGCTTCTACTAACACTTATTATACCATTTCTCCAAATTAAATTGAACCAAATACTTCATCATTGAAAAATGATTTAAAACCTTGTTCTAAAACTTTTTATTATCAACATAAATTTAAATACACTTCAGCTCCTCCTTTTGAGGACCTCATTAATCATTATGCACCTATATATAAAAACATTCTTATGGGCTATGATGAGTGGGATCCCATTGTGGAGATCACTAATCTCCCATCCCAAATTACATTTTTTGAGCTTATGAGGACTTATCCACATCATAAAAATCATATTATGCAACTTCTATTTGAGATGAATGTCCCTCATCCTCCCCTAGTAGGATGAGAGGAAGCTTTATCTATATCTGAGGATAGTATATTAAAACAATGCGAAGAAATGTCTATCAAAGTTGATGTAACTTTAGACACTTCTCTTTCTTTAAAATTTACCATAGCTTCTATGATTCCCAATGAGATTTTTCTTTGTGTGGATGATTCTCCCTTATTTATTAGCATCCAAATAGGTGATATCCAAGTTAAGCATACATTGATTGATGAAGGTTCTAGCATGTGTGTTGCTTCTCTTAATCTCATTAAGACTCTTGGGTATTCAAAATGTAATCTCAAGTATATATGCAGTACCTACCAAGGATATGATAGAAATCAAATGCCTCCTCTAGGTTGTGTGTGGCTTCCCATTACCATCCCACCTATCACCATTCATGTGAAGGTGATGATATTTAACTTTCCCCTTTCTTATAACATCTTGCTTGGTAGGCCATGGAATCACCACATGAGAGCTATTACTTCTTACACTTGCTAATGCATTAAATTCCCTCATAATGGAGCCATTTAAAAGATTCAAGGTCACACTAACCCTTGGAATTTTGAACAATTCCAATATTGTGGTGTTTTAAAGATTCTTGCTCTTGAGCCTTTTCCAAGCATTCCATTCTATGAATCTCAATGTCTCAACTTTCCTATTAATTCAACCTAAGGTTATAATGGGAATCTCAAACTCATTATTAACATTCCTCCTAATATATTATATTTTGATGATGATTAACCCAATGAGATTAACTTAAATATCAAAAATTCTAATCTATCACTTCATCTCATCTCATCTCATAGCTTCGTACTTCCTTACAAACTCACACTCTCAAGCCTCCTTGAGATGATATTCTCATAGTCTTAACCAAGACTGGGAGTTATATTCACCATACTTCATTAGATGATAAGGTCACCCTTAATTGTGTAATTGACCTTCATAACCTAGATTATGATGATGGTTATTCTTTAGATGATCTGTTGTTAGGTGGTGTTGTACAATTTTGTAATGCTAAGATTGTTTATTATCATTCTTCTTTACTTGAGTCTTTTCATTCATCTCATCATTTTCCTTCACTTATAGTTCCTAATTTTTATATTTTTCCCATGTATCATAGGGTAGAGATGACACTGACACTTTTTATATTTTTCCCATTTATCATAGGGTAGAGATGACACTGACACCTCTATTTTATGAGGAACCATGTAGGACTATACTCATAGATCATGCTATGATTAGGCCTTACCATTTAGGTACCCTAACCCTCATAGCTAGTTTACCCCTAAGGTTAATATGGCTCTCCTTAGATCTTATATAGATCATGATCCTCCCTTAGTAGAGCCCACTATAGTCAAGCCTATTTTTTCTCCTACTTTTGTTGAGCCTACCCCTATTTTTGATTTCATTTCTCCTTTTATTGAGCCCGGTTCCATTCTTCCCCCATCACCAACTTCTCTTGGTGATGGTTTGCTTCCCTTGCCTAAGATGGATCTATTTCCCACCAAATGGGTTGACAAGTGTTCTCTGGCTTCTTCCACTCTTGTTACACCTCCTTCTATGAGTGCTTCTACTAAAACCACTCATAATCATATCTATTGCTTCCATGAGACAAATAATCATTCTTCTATCCATTATTGTAAGTTGCAATAATATATTGATAGTTTAAATCCTTCTTCCTCATCACTAGACAAATCCATACCTCCTTCAAAGGTACATATTGAATATCTACCCAAGTATGGTGAGGTATATTGTCTATGGCATCTATGTGGCACCCATCATACTAATCATTGCCACATCTTTTAACAACATCGCAAGGATCACCTTATAGCCATTCCCATACCTTTTACCAATCCTCCCATAGGTCATCCCCATAATAAGTCTCCTCCTTTTTTTTCCATGGCTCCACCTCATATGGTTCCATCACCTCCTATGGTCCCTTCACCATCATTTATGCCTCCACCTATGATTCCTTCACCTATGGACCTTCTATCACCCATGGATCCTTCTCCAATAGTGATTATTGCATCTCTCATAGAGCCTAGTCCCATGAATTCTCCTAACCACCCCTTGCCTAATTTCCCTCCTCAACATGATCCATCGAGCATTATTACTTTTTCTATGGAGGATATCAGAAGAGAAGTATTTGCTTATTATTCATTAAATATTGATGAGACATTAGCATCAATTCATCTCTAGTTTCATAGAGATTTATCTGATGTCTTAGATAATGTGTGTGGACAAATTTATCAATATTTATGAGCACATGCATGGTGCTTTGACATTTTAATTTGGGTTGGACATGTGCTCCAATATTATCTTTATCTATCTATTATATCATTTGACACTATGTCAAATTTTTTCTTATCATATATGGTCATCTTACTTATTGTACTATATCTTGCTTATCTTATCATTTATATTTTTGCATATGATTGTCTTTCTTTATCATTGATTTCTCTCTTGCTTGATTTTTTTATCAAAAATCTTTTCTTTACTCTTCATGATTGTTTTCTTTATTATCTCTATTTTAATGGTTAATTATCATTATGACTTGGTTATACAAACCTTTTTCCCTTTGGTCATTAGCTCCCTTTTACCATGTGATCAGTTAGCAAAAAATCTTACTCATTACTATCTCCTCACATGGGTCCACTTTTTTGATCTCTTTTTACCCTTCTTCCTTTTTCATAAACTAAGCATATACATGGTTGAGACTTGAGATCACATGCTAGTTTATTATCTAGCCTAAGTGTCCTGGTTAGTCTTTGTCTTTGGTTACTTAGCTTCTTTTAGCCTTAGCCTACATCTCATTTGTGTGTATCACTACATCTCTCATGATTTGTCATTCTAAGTCCATATGGAGGAGAAGTTTTAAAAATTCATAAAAATTTAAAAGCCAAATCATTTAAACAAAAGGAAATGATACAAAAGGTAAAAATATTATTAAAAGTCCAATCACACTAAAAGACGTGATTCAAAGCACATCTCTTTCTTATAGTCAAAGATCAAACTCCATAGTTGGCCTCATGGTAGAGCCAACATCCTTTGGGGTGTAGTAGGCCAGTAGATTAGAAGAGGATAATAAAAAAAATCTTTTAGTGCTACTTGCTTTCTCACTTAAGTACCTAATCTTCGTAGTAGACTAATGACTCTGTAAGGGGTCTTGAAGAATGAGGAACATGTTGTGGGAAGCTATGTCCATTTTTATTTTTCTTGTACCAATATACCTTCATGAGTTGATCTTAGTAGCATGCCTATTTGCCTATAAATATTTATGTCTATAGTGAACAAGTTTCCTTTGTACATAGATGACCACTAGTCACTTAGTATCTTCTCATGTCCTTAGTATGCCTCCTATCTCCTAAGTTATTCTCATAAGACACCTAAGTCTTGATTTTTACATTACCTATATACCTCATATTTCCTCTTGAGAAATATTGTTTGTCTAATGATCACTCCCCTTAGGATTTCATTTGTGAGTTGCTTTGTAAGACCACGAATAGAACCTAGCATCCCTCGCAAATTGACACATTTTTCCTTCCTATTACCCACATCCTTGATTACCTAATTTTTCCACCCCAATGGTGTTATATTTGTGATTTGCAGTGTAAGACTATAGATAGGACCTAACATTCCTCACAAAAATTTCCAATACCCAAGTCACAATCCAAAATTACGTGTGTCAAATATGAGCTAAGATTCGATTGATTATGAAGTTACACGTCATTGGCATGCTTCCTAGCTTGATTTAATGTGTTTTATGCTTATTTAATTTCTCTTTCACCTTTTTATCTTCTTATTTTATGAGTGCATGTAAGAATACAACCATTTCTTAAAATTTCCATACTTCCTAACTTGAATTAGTGTGATAAATTTAATACCAATCTTTTACCAATTTTTTTTCTCTTATACTTCCCAGCATGATATTATATAATTACCTTAACTAATTTGTTTTTATACCATTTGTGCCCCTTTTACATACATTCCATTTTATTACATTGTTGCCATACTTCCCAATGCAAATTAGTGTGATTTTACTTATTTTAATTTGGTGCAAAAATCTTTCACTTTGGTTTAAAACAAACCCCTTTTTACCATCTTGTTAAACATTTCTTGGTTCTTTATATTTAGTCATTTCTTGTTATTACACATTTTTTATCTTGAAATAGTGTGTAGTACATTTTCTTGATTGATTATATTTTTCCAAGTCCTTTTTGCCTATTTCTTTTTAACCATGCATGTGCCCTAAATAATGCTAGTAAAGAAACCATATCTCATATATTTCCTATAGCATATAAAATAAAGCTATAATACATGTGCTAGAAAAAAATATATTTAAAGAATCCATAGCCACAACCATTATAAACCATAATGAAAACATACAGAATCAATAAAAATATGTTAAAATGATCCATATATATATATATATATCTTAAATTTGATACAACAAAATAAAACCATATACAATGTTCTAGCTCTATAGTTGGGCTCCATCCTATTTATCTCATGGCCTAACCATGCTACCTATTGAGGCCTTGATCTAACTCCTCTAAATAGTACACTATAAAGAGGTTGTCTAGGATCTTAGTCCCTCTACCTGTACTTATAGCTGTGCTACTTGCACCTATGATTATGTCAGTTAGGTCTAGATCTCTATCATCTACATCACTATGGCTACATGCATAGCTATCTCCTCAGCCAAGGTCTACCATGCCTGCATCTTGACTGCACCCATATCTACTAGTGGCTTCATCCTCTCTCTCTCTCTCTCTATGCTTGTATATATCTTGATGCCTCCACAACTAATCTAAACTAGCTTGCCTGAGCTGGGGAAAATGGTATGCTAGGGTCCTCTAATGTAGTAGGATCATATGGATATAGAGTCTCATCTAGGATGTCATAGAGTGTTCCCCTCACTAAGGACCCCCATCTCTCCTTTGTATCCTTAGCTATGCTTGAAAAATCACACTAAATGGATATTATATCATTTTTATATCTCAAAATATCTATCTCTACTTAAAGCAATAAATTTACCATCTTTTCTTACCTATCTGTGTCTAAGCTACTATGGTCTCACCATATGTGTGAACACCTAGCATAGTATCCCTATTTGTGGGCCTCTTATTACCTCATCTATAGGTTTCCTCCTTAAATCAAATCCCTCTATCATGGCTCATTTCCATCTTAGCCTAGACGTAATTGGTATCTCTATCATCCACACCTCTTTTAGCTCCTTTTATAGCTTGTCAAGGATGATATCAATCTCTATTATCTCCTAATACCTCTATCACTATAATGTCCTCAATGGTCATAGCTCCTTATATTATGGAACTAGTAGTGGTCCTCTTATTTTTCTCCTCATCATGCTCAACCAGTCCATGGTCACTCACAACATAGTCTGAGTGTCAATTTCACTATCTATGGTCCTCGTCTTCTCCTTTCCCATGACTCCCTCACATACTGATCCCACTGCTCAAGCATCAGATTTAGTGTCATTAGATGAGGCAAGCCCAACTATCTTGGTACCCATACCACCAGATGTGGCTCTCTCCATTATGTGTTGTGTCTAACCACCTCTATCCTCACCATCATTAGTGTAAATGTGTGCCAACTCACCCATGTAGTTGTTATGTGCTCATATGGATACCACACTATGTCTGTGCATCTCACTAAATATAGTACTAACATGTGGGGTAGCCCATGCTACCTAGTCCTCTCTTTATCTCTACACTCAAGGCAACCTATCATCGACTACATGGGGAAAACCAATGAAATGATACATATGAAACCTTTCATATATCCAAGATTTTAGTAAAATGATCAATCCCATGGTCTTCTATCCTCTAAATAACATCTCGTACAAATCATGTATAAGTTGGACCCATATGATAGATCCTAGTTCATATAGAACTCACTCTTTTAACATCAACCTACTCAAGGCTATCATGAATAATGGTACCTTACCATCTAACTTTTGACATAATACCCACTATGTCATAAGCCTTATCACATATTTTTGAATATTTTGAATTTGTGATGTATATACATCATCCATACTAAATATTTATCCCCCCAAAATTATCTCTGAGCTTGTATCCCACATGGATAAGGCTCTCTTATCTTATATGCTATTTGGTATCCCTACGGTCACTAGTGCTCCTACTATGGGTAACCCAAGGATAGCATGGGCATCCTTTAGTGTGATGACCACCTCTATCACATCCCCATCCACCTCTTATTTGAAGGTGTTAGTCAATCATTCCCAACAACTAAGGAATATGACTAACAGATCAACACTCATGGGGATCTTACACATATTTATTATGCCTCCTAGACATATAGATACTAGTGTAGCCCTATCTCCATCTAAAAATTAATCTAATAAAATTGGTAACTAGGACACATCCACCAATATCCAAAACCTTCATTGTCTCTACAACCAAGAAACAATAAATAATGTATCAGTTTATTCATGTCATGTATAGTCACAATACATTCTTTTTACATTTTTAAATAAAAAACAAGCCTAATTACTTTTAAACTTATTCATTTTACCTTATTTATAGCCTGCTCAGTCTTTCTTTCCCTTCTTTGGTCATTTTGAGCCATTCTATCCCTCTTTCAGCCTTTTACATGCTTTTCCATGCTTATTCTAGTTCTTTGGTCAAACTAATTTGACCAAAATTTCCTTATTTTTACCCTAGTTGACTCTAAAATCTTAGTCAAACCTCTTATTTCCCCCTTCCTAGTCCTATGTTTTCATTCTAGACCTTTTAAATTAGTTGGTAAACTATATTAGGTTGGTATCCTATAGAATGTATAGGGTCAACCCATACCTATTGGGTTGGCACTATGGATTCTACCTAGTTTCAGCCTACTAGGTTGACTGGGTCGACCCAATTCATTTTGCCTACCGACCCCTTGTATTTTCATTAAAAAGGTACATTTTTCTTGCTTTCTTCCTAATTCCTCTAAAACCTTTTTTGTCTTGCTATTTTCTCCCCCTAGAATCTAATTTTATCTCATTCTGACATCTAGAAATGCTTAAAATTTAAAATTACTAAAAATTCACTTAATTCACTACAAACTTCAAAAACTAGTTTGAGATTCATAGTTGCATACCTATAGTGTGCCTGTTGTTACCTCTGGGCATCCCTCTTGTCTAGCTTGTCATCTCCTTACCATCCTAGCTCATTTGATCTCCATATCTCTTTTTTCTCTCCTTCACAAGTCAAAATAACAAATGACTTGTCTTTTTCCCTATTTAAAAACACTTTGTAGCAATTCCAAATTTTCAATTATTTTCAGGTAGATTACTTGTTTTTCTATATCTTTGTTTTTACTCATATATTTTCAAAATTTTAAAATGCATTGGATTCATGATGACTTAGAGATTATTTTACACTATTATATGCCTATATTCCAATTTTTTTGATTTTTAGCACTAACTTCTATAGGTTTTCCTAGTGTTCTTCACATTAGATGCCCTCAATTTTTCTTGCAGTCTACTTCTTTATATAAAACACTAAGGTAAGTAAATGTATGTGTTTTTCAATTCTATCCTTTCATTTATCTTATTTTATTCTTACTTCACTTTACTTAGCATCAAAATTATGTGTTATCATGCTTTATTACCAAAGCACCATCTTATGTTGCACTTACGCGACACATGATGAAATTTGAGTAGGGCATATGTATACACATAATATTATCAAAATTTTATTGATTATTGACACTTTATATCTTGTAGGTTCCTTTTGAGTCTCAATCTCTTTGAGTGCATGCCTTAAGGGGTGCACCATGAAAGGTGTGGGTAGACCATTGGTGCTTTGTAAGATTATTGTCCTTTTTCCCACTTGCCATCTACAAGCTCATCTCCTAAAACCATTAACCCTAAGCTTATTCCTCTTATCCTTACCCATTATAGTCATTTTCTTCTTTCCATCCTTCTTTCCTTGCCTTGATTCCATTTTGGATAGTTGGTTTTACTAACTTGACTAGGTTGACCCTATACAATTTAGTGGTATTTTTTAATTTTTGGGTTTGTTAGCCTTTCGGTCAACGTAGCTCAAACCTAGTGAATTATCCATGAGAACATACAGGATCAACTAGGTCAACCCTATACATCTAAAATTTTTGGGAGGATTTAGGGAAAGATCCATCTATATATACAAGTTCATTTCCAACCATTTTTAAGAAGAGAAGTGAAGAAGAGTAAGTGTGAATGAACATTTGCTTATTGACCATTTTACTTGAATAATAAAGTTTAGGGTTCCATGCTTTCTTTAGAGATATGGATCTTGCCTTATGGATAAGTATTTTAGATGCATAGATAGGTTGTGTATCTTAGAGATTATTTATTTTTTATCCTTAAATAACATAACAATATCTTACGAAGCACCTTGGACAAGGGAGAGATTGAGGCTCAGTGGGTTCATCTTCAAGGTAAGTATTCCTAACTTTATTTCTCATTTGTAGGAGTAAATAGATAATATAATTATTATTCTTTCTTCCATGCATTAATATTTTGTATACAATGACATGAGTATATTCATTCTATACATGTTTGGTTTAGTTATTTATTTTGTTTCTAACCCCCATTTTATGTCATAAGCTTTGGTGTGTACTAGATTAGATTTACTTTCTTGTTTATTAGAATAGGTGAATATTAAAAATTATGAATCTTTTAGGGTTGTTGCATGATTATGTTAGACTATAGTATTTGGAACCCTACCTCACATCGTGTATTATGACAAGTGATCCTCTAATCAAGTCTAGCATATCTCAATATTAGTCATGCTCTCACTTAACAAATGTATTCCCAATCAAAAGTGTAGGTATGCTCTATCTTATTCAAGTCAAGATTGATTTATAGACATGATGCATTTATGATTACTTACATACTATCATTTTAAATGATATTGTATGTAGATATTACATAATAAATTCAATAGTATCACTACTATACTATAGAAACAAGGGTCTGAAAAAGAACTAAATTAATAGTGTCGACTTAGTTTTCCATATAGAATACAAAATACAAAACTAAATTGACAGGGTCGACCTAGTTGATTGTATAAGGGTAGTTTTAAAGACTATAAAATGTGAAAAATAAAATTGTAATAAATAACATAGATTACATAAAAGGATAAAAAATAACCTTGGTGGGTTTGAGGATGTAGATGAAAATGATATTACTATTGAAGTACCTTGATTTATAATTATAAATTCTACCAAGTGTGTCAACTAGGTTGATCTAGTTCTAAAGTTCCTAGTTTTATAAAATTTAAAATTTATTGTGTTAATAGGGTCAAACTATTATGTTTTTTTAGAAGTCTATAAATGTATAGAGTTGATAGGGTCAACCTAGTAGTCTGATCTAGAAATCTAAAAGTTTACTGTGTCGATAGAGTTAACCTAGTAGCCTCTACTTGAGAAAAACCTACACAAATAAAATAGAGTCATATTGATGTGACTATGTGTTAAAACTATGCACATAAGTTAGATCTTTATTAACACTATCAACCCAGTAGAGAAATAGAATGATAAAATAATGAAAAATATGAGATAAGAATTGTAAGGTTTAGATTCACGTCAGGTTCACTAGAATGTATTCAATTAAAAATGTATCATGTTTATAAATCAATCCTAACTCAAAGAAGACAGATCATACCATATACTTACGATTAAAGATACATTATATAATTAGGAACATAACCAATATGTGGATCTACTAGACTTGATTAGGGGATCTCTTACCATAATACACTATGCGAAGGAGGGTTCCAAATCCTCGAGTCAAGAACAATCATAAAATAACCCTAAGGGAGTCGTATGTTTTCATATATCTCACTAAACTAATAAAAATTAAATTAAAATCTAATCTATTGCTCACAAAATATTTTAGCACAAAGTGGGGGTTATAAATAATAAAAGTATACATGCATAAGAGACATATACTCACTTCAATGCATATGAAATCCTAATACATGGAAAAGAAATTCAAATGCATATATATACTCTTATAAAGGAGGAATAAATTTAGGAATATTTACCTTTGAAGATGAACCCATCGAGTCTCAATATTTTCCTTGGATAAGGTGATTCACAAGAGGTTGTTGGGGTATGTAAGGATGACAAGGATAAATCAGTTCTAGGCTACACAATCTATTCATGCATCCAAAATACTTCTCCACAAGACAATATATATATCTCTAAAGAAAGTATGAAACCCTAATATTTCTCCTCAAGTATAATGGTGGATAAGAAAATGTGTAATAGATATTAATTCTTGTAAGAAAATGAACTTATATATATAGGCAAATTTAACTGTAAGACCTTTCAAAAGTTTTGACCAATAGGGTCAACCCAGTCGACCTAGTACAATTAAGGACAATAATTCACTAGGTTATGGGCTAGGTCAGCCAAGATCCAACCTAGACCCTAAGTGAATTTCACCCAAAATTATACAAGGTCAACCCAATTGACCTAGTATAGTGAAAATTCAAAAAGGGGCTAAGGCTAGGAAAAGGGGGATAAAAGGTAGAAAATGGTTGGAGAGTATGAAATAGAGAAGGAAAAGCTTAAGGGAAAGATTTTTAGGAGATAAGTGTGTAGATAATAAGTGGAAAAAGGGAAAACAATCCTACAAATCACCAATGGTCTTCCCACCCCTTTCTCGATGCACCCCTTAAGGTGTGCACTTAGAGAGATTGAGACTCGATGGGTTCTTACAAGATATAAACTGTCAATAAGTAATAAAAGTTTGAAAATATTATGTGTATAAAGGAACTACCTTGGTTTTGAAACCCAATAAAAGACCTACGGCAAACTTACCTAGTGACCTTCATAAAAGATAAGTGTCTTCCATGTGAAACATGATAACATGGAGTTAAAAATTTAATTATGTTTGATTTTTTTATGATGTGGTTACGTGACATCTCTAATTGGAATTTGACCTATCTTCTATGAGAGTAATGTTATCTTGCTTGAGAAATAAATAGTATTTTGAATTCATTATGATTATGAATAACATCTTGTTAAAAGATTCTAATGTATAGTGAAATATCATGTTAATTATCTTCATTACCTCATGAGATAATATCATATTAATTGTTTCATAGAAAATATTAAAAGTTATTGTTTAGATCTGTAATAAAACTTCTAAAAATTGATGTCATGGTTTCACTACTAGTATGAAATTAATTATTTATCTCATTTAAGGTTTATAAGCCATATTTTAAGGTTGCATTATCATAAGGGAAATAATGTACACTTTATAACCATTTTTAGAATGTGAATACATGCACTCATATTTCCTTCATTAAGACCTATTTAACTAGTTATCTCTACTTAATGTTCCTAGTTGATTGACTTATTATTGGAATTTGATCTCCACAACCATAAAATTCAAAGTTTTTATTAGATTGAATTTTGAGGTTTATGTCACGTGGTATAAAAGCCATGTTAAAACCTAAGGTAAATCTAGAAATAATTATTTGAAGTTATGTTTAATATTTCTCAGGATGGTGGGAACTAGAGCCAATAGGGAAGTCAAAAATGTTGGAAGTGATTTGGTTGTTAATCATGGTCAGAATGAGCATGAAAACTTGGATGTTGATGTTAATCATAACAATAATAATGATAAGGATCATGAAAAACATAAAAATAACATTCATAATGATTATAATGTTGTTCTCAACGACATTTTAGGTGGAAAAAACAAAATTAAAGTATAAATGGAAGGGTATGGTTAACGGTTGACCCATCTATAAAATTTGTAAGAAGGTGAGTAGGAAGAAGAGCGTTGAGATGTGAATCCTAGTTAATAAGA
Source organism: Torreya grandis (assembly GCA_037957365.1). NCBI lineage: Eukaryota > Viridiplantae > Streptophyta > Pinopsida > Cupressales > Taxaceae > Torreya > Torreya grandis. Next base: position 9,035,501 of record JARHVA010000019.1, on the reverse strand, counting down.
TGTTGTGTATCCTATTATAAATGAGCTTAAAAATATTCATCCTCCCACATTCTAAGTGGAGATATTGGGAATTCCATTGAGGCATGGCTGAATAACTTGCAAAAATATTTTACTTTGCATAATATGGGTTCCAATATAAAAGTGCGCATAGGAGCTTACCAGTTAGTGTGTGATGCTACTTTGTGGTGTAACCACTTGTTCAATCTTAAGGGGTATGATTCTATGACTCTCTCATGAGAAACCTTTGAGAAGTGATTCAAAATATATATATGAATATTATCTATAAGGAGCAAAAAATTTACATAATTCTAATTGCTAAAGAAGGGAACAATGTTCATTTTAGAATATGAAAACAAGTTTCTTGGTCTCATGTGTCATGCAAATTACATGTATGATGAGGAGACTAAGGTTACCAAGTTTAATTTAAAATTGAATGAATTAATTATTAATGATGTGAACATTACTATTCCATGTACTTTACTTGGTTCCATGGAATTAACACATCACGCTAAAAAAAAGAAGTCTCACTAGAAGGAAAGACAAGATTATCATAACAACAGATTGCAAAATAAAAAATCTTCTATCCCTACTCTAAGTAATAGATTCAATAAAAATTATCAAAAAAATATATTTGGTAAAAGTAATAGATCTGTTATTTTTTAAGAATAACAACATAGGTTTTAAAAATTAATCCTTTGTGAAAAAGAATAATGGGAATAAAAATCAATAACAAGATAAATTTTGTGGCCCTACCATAAGAGATAAGACTATTTATTTACCTACTAAAACTACTATGACATGATGGGAATTTAGTAACTACCATTACCACAAATATTTCTCTTAGCTGTGAGATAATTTGGACTCAAATGATAGTTTATGTTGCTATAGAAAATATAAATATAGACATTCAATCCATTCTAATTGAAACTAGATTTATAATTTATGGTTTTTATTTCAAAATTTTAGTTGATTCAAGAGTCACTTATAGTTTTATTTCTCCTACAAGTTATTTTTAATGTAAAAATAAACCCTCTGGACTTAAATAAGGATGGGAGGTAGAGTTTGCCACTAGGAAAAGAGTGGCTATTTTTTAATGTCTAAAATAGGTTGAACTTGATCTAGGAGTTTTTAAGACACATGCAAACTTGTTCCTTGCACCCTTAAGATCCTATGACATAATATTTGGCATGGATTAGTTACAAAAACACCAAGATAAGCTTGATTACCTCAATAAAATAATCCAATGTCTTGACAAAGGTGGTAAACCTATGGTAATCCAAAGTATCGTCAACCATTTAACCAAAAAAAATATTTCATTCTTACACCTGATAAGAGTAGTAAAAAAAGGGTGAAAATATATTCTATCAAAATAAATGAGGCATTTGAATAAAATTGATCTACCCTTAAAATATTACCCTATCCTAGAAGAGTTTGTGAATTTATTTCCTAAGGAATTACTAGGATTAACTCCTAAAAGAGAATTTGAATTTTTAATTAACATCATACCTATATTTGCACCTACATCTAAATCAACATACTAGATGAATTTAGAATATCTAATAGAGATTAAGGTTCAAATACAAGATTTGATGGATAAAGTACCAATTTAACCTAGTGTGTCACCTTGGGGAGTTCCAATGGTCTTTACTAAGAAGAAGGATGGTAATCTTAGACTTTACATTGACTACCTATGTTGAATAAGGTCACCATTAAGAACAAGTATCCTATTAATAATATCTATGACATTTTTTGATTATATGAGAAGAGAAACTATATTTTCTAGGATAAATATTTATTTAGGGTATCACCAACTATGTATTAAAGAAGAATATGTTCATAAAAGCACTTTTAGAATAAGGTATGGAAATTATAAATTTATAGGTATTCCATTTGGCCTTACCAATGTGCCTAATGCTTTCATGAACTTAATAAACAATGGTTTTAGATATTTTCTTCACCGATTTTTACTTTTTTTTTTATGACATTCTAATTTAGTCTAAGAATGAGCAGGAACATGAAAAACACATAAGGATGGTGTTTCAAATGTTAAGATAACATAGGATATTTGGTAAACTAGATAAATTTTAATTTTATCAAATTGAAATTCACTATTTAGGGCAAGAAATTTCTATATATTGCCTTGAATTATATCCTACAAAGATTATAACCATTGTTGAATGGCCAACTCTTAAATTTGTGCACAAAGTGCATAGCTTCATGAGACTAGCTGGTTATTATTGGAGGTTTGTAAAAGATTTTTCATAGATCATTGATCCCATTATGTCCTTGAAAAATAAGGCAAATAAATTTTATTAGTCTCTAAAATGTGAATCAACTTTACAAAGGCTGAAATAACTATTAATGTCAGCCACTATCTTGGTCATTCTAGACCCAAATAGAAATTTTGAAGTATGGGTTGATACTTGTAAAGTGGGTATCAATGTTGTTTTGACTCAAGATTGATCCACACCATGGGTCCCAAGACTAGGTGTTTGGGGGAAAACTAATTTTTGTTTTGTGGATCAAATAATCAAAGGTGTATTTAGATGGAATAATCAAATACACATTCAATGGAATAGAAGTCTTACTTGTAATAAATGTAAATTCTATTCATAAATGAAATAATAGGGAAAAAAATTACAATGTCTACCATGTGTCTATATAGAGGATGTGTGGAACAAGATAACTATGTTACATATATGTAAAAATCATTGATCTAGATGTGTTATTATCTATCCAGATACGTATGTTACATATTTAACATGCATAATACAAGATTAGTAATAATTATTGTATAATTACCAAGGATGATGTTGATAAGAACAACAATCTCATATTAAATATGGTAGTTGGCAATGTTTTGAAAATTTAACGTCTAAGATATCTTCAATGAACTCTAATCGTAGGATCCTTTGTTGGTAGCTAGCAACTAGTTGTGCCACATATTGAATCATGCAGTTTGGGTAGGATGACATGTGGTTGTACTAAGGTCGGGCTTGAAGGAGTAAGTGAGTATGTGAGTAGATGCTCATGAAGTGTGTGGGGATATATCATGAGGGGTGTTTATTATGATGCATAAGATATGATTTGAGGTGGTTATTACATGAAGTCTATGAGCAAGCATGAGACTTATGCGTAAGGTTGTCAAAAAACTTTACGTAAAGGAATGTGAATGATTGTGTGAGAGGTGTGAGTTCTAAGTAGAATAAAAAATGAGTTCATTTAAATTTATAGTGGATGTACATGGATAATTCATCCTTTATTTAAGAGTAATGGTCTCCATTGCATCAATGTGAAGTTAAGGAAACTACACTCAAAGTTGATAAGAAGTGTACCACTTAGCTTGATCAACATATTGTATAAAATTGACCACTCTAAAAAGTTGATGTGTATCATGATGGGTGTATGTGTATATTAATTTGATGATTTAGTCCTTATCTATAAGGAAAAATTGTTTAGGATGTAAATCAAAAGGATGTCATGTCACTGTTGGCTCAAGAAATAACAGAGTGTAAGGATTGAGAAGTTTCATGTTGAAGATCGGGTGTATGCCCAAGTATATAGATAGATAAAGAATAAAGGTTTTCTCACCAATTAATCAAATAATGGTGTAATTACCAATCATAGAGCCATGATATTATGGTGTGGACCTTTGAATCATTCCTTCTAAAGGTGCAACTAAACTTTATCACCAACTTAGAATGCATGAGGTGTGCAATGTGTATCATAACATTCCTTCTAATTTAGTATTAGCTTAAAATTGTGTACCCTAAGATAATTCATTCTTATATTATAATTTGATGCAATATATAATCATATCTCAATCTTGTGGGAGCTTATAGGATAGATGAATCTCTAGTATTATGAGGGCTATCTCCCTAGTTGTTCCTTTTACTTCCTCCTAACTACTCTAATAACTTGATAGTGAAAAGAGTTTAAGGAAAACAACTAGAAAAAAAATAAGAGGTCATACACCAATGTAAATTTTTCCTCACCCTTGACTGAAAATACTACTTGAAGATGAATAATATGCTTTTTTTCACAAGACTCACAACTTTAGAGCTATCATTCCATCAATGTTTCACAAACTAGATTCAACAAGGTAAATAATTATTTTGAAAGAATTGAAAAATACCAAAGGAATACATTAATGGATCACTTATAGTATTTATACACTTATAAGGAATAATATTAATGACCTACAACAACTATCTATCTGCAACTTGGTAGACCATCAAGAGTGCAAAGCTAGCAAAGATAACTTCACTAAACTAGACCAACATTATTCAAGTCATGACATAATATTGAAATGTAAGAATGGCATAAACACTTGTATTATTTATTCAAGATTTTTTCATGTAAAAAATTAGCCAGAGTTTCCCCATAAACCAATGGAGGCCACTCAAACAATCCAAAATAATGTATATTTATAGCCCAAAGACAGAGAACAAGTAAGAGGAAGTCCAAGGGTCACTTGGACATGTGTCCATCTAAAAAGAGGATTTAAATTTTCATTTGAAATAGGTTTGAGGTGATCCATTATAAGTTATGAGGCAAAATTTTCAAAACAAGTCACAAAGGAGGTGAAAATGGCATAAAACTACCAATCTTGCACAAAAAACTGCCTACTTGAGTAGCCTTATAAAAATCCTCTTTTCCATAAAAAACCTGAAGTATTATGGTTATAAAGGATATGAGGGGTTATAAAAAACATAATACATGAATTATTTTTGTTTTAAATCACTCCTAATATTATGGGCATGCACAATTATCTAAGGTAGTTTCAAAAGTACTCATTCTATACACCCTTACCACTTGGCACTCCAAACCTTCCAAACCTAAAAAAAATTCATAAAAGGGGTGATATTCCACCTATAAAGGCCTTAAAAATCAATATTTTCAATAAAAAACCTTTAAAAAACCCTCCTTACCACTTTTCATCACTTTGCCTCAAAGTTCACTACTTGGCTTGCTGGAGTGGCCAAAAGTGAAAGACTATTTAGGATACTTATCATAATTTTCAGGAGTTTAAGTGAATTTTTTGGGTTCTCTCAAGTTTATATATTCCTATAAAAATGATATGTACCTAGGGATATTATATATTGATGTATATGGGTTGATGGAGATGCTGACATGTGGCACACATCCCCTTAGTTATATGGGATACCACTTGTAATGAACTTGATATTCAATATATGTAGAAATACCCTTAAGGTAGGGAAACACCATATAATACTCCTTTAGGAAGGAATAACTCCACAATGTATCTTCGAGGGGATAACCTCCAATAGCCTCTTATAATATAAGACTCAATGCTTACTTGATATCCTTACCATGATAATCATCTCCTATATATATACATCTATTTAACCCATGGATGGGTAACCTCCTAATCCAATGTAGGCTGACCATTACCCAATGTAATACTTCCATAAGTTACTCTATTATCCTAATATAGTGTACCCCTATAACTAAGGGGATGTGTGCCACATGTTGGCATCTCCATCAACCCATATACATCAATATATCATACCCCTAGATACATAGCAAAAAACTTGTTTCATCTTCCAACTCACTCTAAATTCACATGCCATCAAAAATGGTGAAAGTGAGCCCCTTTCTCCCCTATTCTGTATGGATCTATAAAATAAATATATATGTGTGTAACCCTATGGGAGTCATATACAACTTTATTATTATGAACCTAGTCAAATTTATCTATTTGAGTGCAGTTTTTGCTTGATTTCTACCATTGAGTTTGTTTAAAGGGTTTAAGAGGGTTTAAGGGGTTTTTTGGTCTTAAGGATTATTCATAAATTTGTGACATTTAAAAATAATAAAAATTGAAAATTTATCACCTCAAGGACCCCCTTAAACTATCATAAAATTATTTAGGTCCCATTCAAAGGTTTGGAGAAGTTACAAGTATAAGAAGGTGGCCTTAGAATGGGATTCTTGTATTCCATGAGCGCTCTAGCACATCTAGGACTAAAATAGGAATTTATTAGTGTTTCCTTGTAAATAAAAATCACTAAAAACTCTATCATTTAAAAATTAACATATCCAATCACTTTTTAATGTTTTCCAAGAGACCAAATTGGAAATTGCCCTTGCTTTGGGAGAAGAACTATGCCTTGCCAAGTAACCTGTCTGCCCCTTGTGCACCAATAGGTGAATTTTTTTCTCTCCAATTTAATTATTTATAATAATAACATCATATTTTACCCTTAAAACATGAAACAAAACATTAAAATTCCTTTTGAGATGTGGATTTTGAGTTGACACCTTGCTTGGGGTTGGGAAAGCATATTTTCCCACTAGACCTTCATGCAAAGCTCCTTGTGTGGACAAAACCATTGATTTAAAGACATTATAGTTTGGTTTTTTAGGTTCCCATATGTGTATTACATCTTTATAAATCAAATATTATTCTAAAACTTAGTGTAAGACTCCTATTAACAAAATCCCCCAAAACTGGTCTTTTTCCTGCATGCATGGACTGAGGTAGGTCTGAGACAAAATAGTCAGTATTAGGCCTATTAATCCATGAAAATTTAATATTTTGGGATCTATAAGAGGTAATTATTATCATTAAAAATATTTTTTTTAATATATTCCAAGTCTAGCTACCCAAACTAACTCAATCTTTCCAAAAAAAGGTCACAAAAACCTTATTTTTGCATGTTTTTGTCCATATTGACCTATAAATTCAATTTTTATGAAAAATTTCATGATTTTTGATATTTTAATATTATAATAATTTATTAAAAATATTTTATATATTTAAAAACATCTAGATAAATTATTTTCATATGAAAACCTCTTTTTGCTCCTTGGAATAAGGCCTAAACAAGCCAACTATACAGACTGTGTCAACTTTGGCTATAAGAAAGTGGTATTAGAGTGTATTTTGTATTTGTTTGGAATAAAATCACATATATTTTATTTAATTTTACCATATTATCATCTTTTAAATCATCTTCATGTTTTTTGGGGTCTCAAATCCCCATGGGCTACTCATTGCTTATACCCTTAAATGACTATGACAGTCCTCTCTTGGATATGGTTTTAGGTGTTTTATTGTATGATATCATATTAAAAATGAAATAAAAATATGTCATTATATTTAAATAAACTCATTATGTCACCCCCTCTATCAACATGCTTTGTTTTGAGTCCAACTCACTTTTGGTCATTGATTGCGCTTGTTATGAATAGGCAAGTTGTAGGTGTTTTCTTAATGAAATGACAACCTCTACAAAGAATATACAAGACCTTTATAATATATTTAAAAAAATATATATATTATAAAAATTCATTGGTCATTTTAATTCACCCTTAAAACCAATCACTTGATTGTTGACAATCATCACTTTGACTATTGGTCATCTTCATACCATGGTTGTAGGTGTGTTTTTAGAGGATTTAGTTATGTTTTTGGATCTTGATGATTATTAAATTTATAATATACTTATGTTCTCAAGTTAGTTATCTTATAAGCCAATGATATCCCTTCAAAACTATCCCATTATACCAATCTTTCAACTCTATTCTCATTACTTACTCTACCTTGTGGATGCTTGTCTCAGTCAGGCATGTAGGATGTTTTCTAGTGCAGTAAGATATAGATGAAGTGTCTTAGGTTAATTTATGCCCTCCTTAATTTCCAATCAAACATATAACTTGATTTATATTGAAAACCCTTCTAGAAATTGAATAATTAACATGTTTTTGAAACCTTTTACTCATTGTCCTCCTAATCCCCTATTATACAGACATGGTATGACCCTCCAAGGTCATATTATGCCACACTACATCATGAGGAACTTAACTACTCAAGAGTATGATTTTATTTATTTAGGACTATTTCCCACCCTTGAGTAAGGTCTAGGACCTTCACACCTATTTAAAACTTGGGAATCCTGTAGATATGACTGTTAATTTTTAGTGTTTTTTTGCTATTTTGGAAGAAATCCAAACTTGATTTCCACTTGGAATATGGCTCTCAAATTTGGCATGGTTAGACTAGCTAGACATGGATACAAGGCCAAAGCATTGGATAAGGATAAAAGTCCCATCCACCACTTCAAATGTTAAGTCAAAAAAGGCCCAAGACCTCTCTTTCTTGCTTTTAGGGACTAAGAACCCAAAGTTGAAAAGGTCTCTTTTGAAGTGATAATGGTTTATGTAGCATCTTGGAACTTTAGATATGTAAAAGATGAATTTTTGGAGTTGATGGACTTGATATGGATTTCACCACATTATTCTCTCCTCTTTCACTTCCATAAACCTCTCATGGATATGTATAGCCTAATTGAGCTTGACAAGACAATGAAACATGCAAAAGTGAGTCAATTGGCCTCGAAATGGTACTAATTGAGATTTAATTTATATGTTAGCAAGAAAATATAACTTGTGCATGAAAATAAAGCATGCCACTATCATTACATAAGCTCTTTGAATTCCTTGAAACACACAGTTGGAAGTCAACCTTGGAACTCTCATGAACCTAGCACATTCCCTTGCCAATCCTTCAAGAACAAAGAAGTGAAATGTTATATATTTGAAACATTATTAAGAGGGCCTTATTCCAACCTAAAGACACCCTATCAATCTCAATCAACTCCAAGGATCACTGAAAACTCAAAATAGATACATAATTCTACCCCTCTTATATACAATTATTCAAAAAGATGTTTGGATTGATAGCAATTGTTAATAAAAGTGGGGAAAAGAAAAAAAATCCTATTATGAAAATGAATTAAATTTAGATTACAATCCACTTGTAGAAGCACTCCCTCTAACTTTACCTGTACCTTCTGTATCAAGTGTTTGAAGTTGAGCTTACTTTAAGTGTCAAGAGGAGAGAATAGGAAAATGAGTTATATAAGCCAATTTTTGAACTCTATTTAAAGTATAATCATGGAAATGGATGTAGGGAGATGAAGAGACCCCCCATCCACGTTTTTAGCTAGATATCAGATGGTGGTGGCTATATAAGTGCCCAAAAGGGCCTAAAATTGAGGAAAAATTGCCCTTTATAACTTATAAATAAATCTTGGCCTGCCAAAACCTACCAATAACTTCCTCTAACATTATCCACATTGATCCTCTACCTCGATCTGACTTTATGCCACCTACCATTCGTACAAGCCCTTGAATCTAGCTCAAAGTGGGCCCACAAGCTCTTTTTGCACATTGGGAGTGAGATATGAAAATAAATTACATAAAATGACATTAAAACATGTTAGAAAAGAAAATAGGACCCAAAAGACATATTTATACTCTTTTACCAAGTTTGACTCTATTTGACTAGAGTTGACTTTCTTTGACTTGACTAATTCTAGGCCTAGACTTTGGACCAAGGATGGACTATGGATAACTATATGTTTTAGACTACAAATATACACCTATAGGACATGAATGAACTTATAAAAAGTTCAAAAAGGTATGGGTTTACCAATTTTTACCAATAGTCAAAATTGATCAACATTTACTTGAGTGAGAGAGAAAATATATTGAGCCTATTGATGAATAAACTAGATGTGTCATAGAAACTTATTAGCTTTGTATACTTCTTGTTCTTGTGTGTGTGACTCAGTCTCAACTGGTGTACATTGGGAGATGTCTAATGGTGCCAAAATTTAAAAACCAAGACATGTCTATAATGGACTATGACTCATAGAGATGTGAAGGGTTATATTATATATGTGTTGAATGTACAAGAGATTGACATCCCAAGTACAATGTTGGACCCTACATTTTTGCCAAGTATTTTGATAGAGGTGTAGAATAAGTGAGGTATATAAGAATCATGGTATATAATAAGCAAAACATAGAAGGAACATAGTGAAATATATAAATAGGTGTATAAGACCATGTCATAGGAGTTCATGGTGTGAGAAGACCTAGTCAGATAATATGCATAATAAATAAATAACCCAAGAATAGAGGACTTAAAACACTAGTGGAAGACTTGGGGAGCACATAATAAGTGGGAGATGGTTAAGGAACAAATCTCAGGGATGGAATAGACTAAGTCACACACAAGTCTATCACCAACCCACATGAAGATAGGCACTTGGTGATGAGGATCCAACACCTAATAGGAATATAGGGGCATAAAGGCCTAAGTACTTAGGGAAATAATGTAGTTGGCTGCCACATATATTATTCCACTAAAGATTATTGGATAGTCACTAAGAGTGTCATTAATATTATAACTAATTGGTTGGGTAAAACCATGTATAAATACCCCTGATTAGATCTTTGTAATGCTATTGATTATTGTTATATAATAATTGATTGATGTTTATTGTTATTCCATTGATGTAATAATGGATATCATTATAATATTATTGTTGTACTCTAGTTTATAATTGAGTTGAATCACTGAGTTGTACCATGCATTTGTTATGTAACTTATTAACCTAATATAAATATGATGAATATAAATTGCATTATTTTAATTTTATCATGTGGTTTATAGAAATAATATTGTTAGTCATTGTAATCATGTTTACTCATTTAATTGAACTTAGGCCCACAACTGGGTATTTCTTTTTTTTGGTTAGACATTGAATAAAATGTATGTTTGAGCATTGATATATGTTAATTACACCTTCACATAAACAAAACCCATGGGAATTGGTCCTTCACTACATGCTTTAGGTGAGTGCGTAATAACTTTAAGTCTTGTGTGAAATTCCAATGTGCTAGCTTGTTAGGTCTTAGTCACTTCAACATGTACCTAGTTAATGTTATCCCTAGCTAGAAAATTAACCCAAAATTTTGGTTTCATTAACATAAGGTTCATGAAGGTGTTGTTCAAGGACATTACACTAGGTAAGCTACTACATGAAAGGTTTTGTTAGCTGATTTATGGTGGCCTACCCTTTTTAAGGATGCTAAGCTTTACACATGTTTGTGTGACATTTTAAAATGCATGAGAAGGCCCAATGAGAATAATGTAATGCCACTTCATCCTATTCTATTTTAGGAACCTTTTAAAAAGTGGTCCATTGACTTTGTTGGTCATAAACCTAATAGGATGGCATACTAGTTCATGCTAAGTTATTACTACTACTAACTATCTCACTCATTGGGATGAATTTGCATCAACATGAGATTGTATAGCCACTAATAATACATGATTCATTTGGGATCATATTATTACCAAGTTTGGTTGTCCATTGAGTTTTACTATTGATTGTGGTACTCACTTCCTTAATGAGACTATCTATGTTTTTTAATCTAAATTCATGATTACTCACCATAAGACCACACCATATAATCCCTAGGATAATGTCATTATTGAGGTGTTAAACAAGATATTGGGCATGAATTTAACTAGGTTATGTAATATTGGACACACTGATTAGGATGATCGGGTGTCTATAGTCTATTAGGCTTATTAGACCACCTATAAGTGCCACAATAAAATCACACTATTAAATCTTGTGTTTGGTACTAAGGTATTTATTCAAGTAGAGTTACTTGTTCTCTCTCTTCAAATTACATGTATTGGGTGACTCGATAATGATGCATCTTTGAAAGTGCACCTTGATGCCTTGTTACAACTAGATGAAGCTTATTTTTTTGTACATTAAAGTCAGGATGTGGAGAAATGAAAAAAGAAGGCATGGTATAATTGTCATCTTAAGCATAAGACTTTTAATCTTATAATGTAGGTATTAATATATGACTCCAAGTTCATGTGCCACTCCAGGAAGCTTCATGTTCACTAGGATGGTCATTTTATTATTCATAGTATCTATCTTACCTACATATATCAATTGAAACATTTAGATGGACAATTTCTTCTTGGTCATTACAATGGTATTTAGTTGCAATCATATTTTTTTTCTAAGTATTTTTTATTTATACCAATAAGGTGCATGCCATTTATTTAGTATAAGATATCTTGTTTTCAATAAAACTATTGCACTAGTTGCACACCATTTTTATGGTTTTATAATCAACATTTTTAATTTGATACTTATGTTCTTGAGGAGGACCATGAAGCACTACTAGTGTGGGGTAATAATGTTACATGTATGAAGTGTTGGATATGGTCTATAGAGATACACATGGAATAAAATGTGCACAAGTGAAAGTGTACAAGGACAAAGGGTACGTAAGATGTGGCATGTAACCATGAGCTCACTAAAGTAAATAATGATTCCCACCTTTGGTATGAATATTCAAATTCTTTTCAGCTAGCATGTACTTCATAAAAAGTGTGGGAAGGGATGTGTAATTAATACAAGGAGATAGTGGTAATGTAAAGTTTACTAACATCACATCATGGTAATACCATTAGTTGCATTTATTACATAAAGTGATGGTCAAAGAGGAAGGGTAGTAAATGAAAGTTAACCCTTTGAACCTATAAAAAACTAAATGGTTCATTTCACCATTTGATATTTCTATGATTGATAATTTACAAAGCTAAAGGAGCAAACCCTAACTATTACAAAATGAATTCAATGCATCTAGTCAAGTGTAGAGTGATGAATTTTAGTTGTTTCTTAATCTTGAAGTGTGTTTTAGCTAAAACAAATAACTAGAGCCAGGAGAATTAGAAGGATGAGTAAAATTGCATTTATATTTTTTGCCTAAGTCTTTCTTGTTTATATGAATAAGGTGTATGCCATTTATTTAGTTTAGGATATCTTATTTTCAATAAAATTGTGACACTAGTTGCACACCCTTTTTGTGGTTTTATAATAAACATTTTTAATTTGATACTTATGTTCTTGAGGAGGACCACGAAGCACTATTAGTGTGGGGTAAGAATGTTACATGTATGAATTTATAGGATATGGATACACATGGAAACAAAAGTGCACAAGTGAAATTGTATAAGGACAAAGGGTATGCAAGATGTGGCATGTAACCATGAGCTCACTAAGGTAAATAATGATTCCCACCTTTGGTATGAATATTCAAATTTATTTTTAGCTCACATGTACTTTATAAAAAGTGTGGGAAGGAATGTATAATTAATACAAAGAGATAGTGGTAATGGAAAGTTTTCTAACATCACATCATTACAATACCATTGGTTGCATGAAGAGATGGTTGAAGAGGAGGGGTAATAAATTAAAGTTACCCCAATGAACCTATAAAAAACCAAATTGTTCATTTCACCTTTTAAAATTGATATTACTGAGAATTTATAGAGCTAAAAGAGAAAACTTGAGCTATTATAAAATGAATTAATTCATCTAGTCAAGTGTAGAGTGATGAATTCTGGTTGTTTCTTGATCTTGAAGTGTGTTTTAGCTGAAACAAATAACTAGAGCTAGGAGAATTAGAATGATGAGTAAAATTACTTAATTTATAGGTTGTAGGGGTCAGCTTCCACCATTAATGGGCATCAAATTAGGAGAGTTGAGTTACTTTAAACATAAAAAACATATTCATTTGGGAATATTGGATAACCACACCTTAACCTTCAAGATCCACAAAGGGGGATGTAGCCTAAGAACAAGGCCCAACAAAGTGAACCACTACCTATAATTTTAGAGGAAGAAGAGCTAAGAATTTATGGAGATATGGTGTTTATCAAATAAGAAACACCTAAAGAAGAAGGCATACACATGGGAGATGAGGGGAAAAGGATAGTACACCAAGTGAAAAAGAAAGATCAAGTTCCTTCACCTCCACATTTATTGATTGAGGAAATGAAGTACCTTGAGATGGTGCTATCTACTAAAATTTGGGTATCTAATGTGTCAAACTATACTATCTTTGACTAAAACCATCAATAACCCAAGAATGAGGTAGAACTATAGAATGATTATAGAGTTAAGTGACATAATACCAGGAGTGAGCTGGTCAATGACTTAAATATATTAAATGACTTGGATAATACTGGCCTCTTCCAACTCTTCAACCTTCCTATTTTAGAAATCCAATACAAGTGGTCAAGTTTTTAATATCATGGGTGCATGAGGACTATATATACTTCTATAGGCACCAAATGAAAATCAAAGTGAAAATAATTATTAAAATATTAGCGTTATAGTGCTTAGGCACGAAATTTCAATATGATCTAGAGGACATGAAGGAGATAGATAATATATCCATGGCACTTAAGTACTAAAAACAAAGACATGCTATGCACATCAAAAATATTCAGGATCCTACCCTTTGAGTGGCCGCACACATCATAATGATGAAGGTTAGAGTTAGAGATATATAGAAAGAGGTGGACATGGCCCACCTATATGTTGTACACCAAATCACCAAGGGGTTGAAGTATAACCAGATGCTTTATTTTTATAATAAATCATAGAATATGTGGAGAAATCTCACTAATCACCTAACCATAGGTTTATATAGGGCACATTCTTGTTACTAATGGTGTTAAATGAAATTGGTGTAATTTACTACACCTCTAGAGAATTGAAATGGGTGTACCCACCCAAGAATAAGTCCCCTATGGAGTGGTATAAGGTATTCACCTGCCTTGGCCCAATTACTTTGTCTTATAAGCTAAAGATGAATTCATGATATGATTGGATGAAGGAAACCTTTGGGAATGAGTGGCATATTCTAAAGGACTTGCCTACATAGGTTGATGATTAGGCCAAGTTTATTGTAAAGCAACACTACTTAATTACATGCATTAATATGTCTATATCTAGAGAATTTTATACTTGGTAAAGCTAACTTATGCTTTCATGATGTGGTATTTTATGAACTCTATCAATAGAATATATGATGCATAGCTGGTGACACATAAAGATAAAAAAATTAACTTGGAGACTCACACTTTTTGATAGATGTATGGATACCTTGGTAAAAATCTTATAAAGAAAGGGTTGAGTCAGAAAGAATTGAAATAAAGGTGCATCAAACCTTGGTTGGGGATTCCATTCATACTTTATTCTATATGCTGAATCCCAAAAATAGATCTTTAGGAAGCATGGAACTGAATTGAGAGAAAATCTCTTCATCACCACTACTAGAAAGGAAACAAAATCACTTTGGACATGATTCTAGCACAAGATATCAGATGGAACCTCTAAAAAGACAAAAGACTACCTAGGCATTTCCAAAGAGGGATCTACCAACAAGTCAACTGAAAGGCTCAATACCAACTACACAAACTAATCCCATGAAATAGGAGATAAAGGAACCTGAAGATGGCGATAACGAGGATCTAGAAGAGATACTAGAAGGAACCTTAGAGAGAGTCAAATTTGAAAAGTAAGACACTAAATCTGAGAAGACACCCTCCCTAGTGTAGTAGGAATAGACCACTCTTGAGGAAATGCATATGGAGATTTAAGATTTACTTGGTAAAGAGAGGGATGGTTTTGAAAAAGAGGTAGGAACAAGTGGTCTCAACACTAGGACCACTTCCTAAGATCAAAACATGGATGTCAAGATACTTGAGTAGGATCCTATGAAAGGGAAAGATCCAATTGACTCTACGTTTAAAATAGACAGGCTTGATGTAACCACCAACCTCTATACCCAATACCAAAAAGGCATTTCTGACAAAGTGATCTATGTATATTCTCATGTTGCTCAGGAGGATGCAATTGATTAGACTTGGCATGAGATCTCTTTTTTCCTCAACATGTATAATGAAGACCACCACTTTGAGATGCCCTCTAATAGTTTTGTATTGGATATGCAAGTGGAAGCACTACCCACTACTCTTTGGGTAGATCCCCATCAACTTACCCTTATAGAAACTAGAGTGAAACTCTTGAAACTAGCATTTAAGGTTACATTGAAAAATGTCCTTACTAAATATATTACATGATAGGATAAAAATAAACATGCTAAAGTGGTGGAGTTATTTAATAAAGAGTTTACTATCTACACCAAACTAGAAGAAGAATTGGCTGAACTGAAGCACTAGTTAGAGGTAGAGACAACTGCCAAGATGACAACACTAAATATTTGTAATTCTATTATAATTTAATACCAAGTGATGGAAGACAGATCCCCCCTTATCGAGTGAGGAAATTGACAAGTTAGAGACTCATGGACCTCCTATTAAAATGATGCAAAGAATAGCCTAGGTCTAAAGATGAAAAAATATGGGAAACAAAATAGTTTTCCAAATCTATAGAGGTGTGAAATCATGCCTTGATTATATTTTAAAATGTGATTCCCATTTTAGATGGAGTTTTTGAAAATCTGGCACATGCCAATTTTTTTTTTTGAATCTCAAACTTAAGAAGAAGAGCTTTAGTGCTAACAATTGGCTAATATAACCCTTTTAATAAAAGACTTCTCTAAGCATACAAATGCATTTAAGGATGTAGAGGATATGGAAGAGACAATAATCATGCATAATAAAGAAATAAATTTTTACTTTGTGGCACTTTGAGGATAGGGTGTATCTAAGGTCACCACACTTTAGGGAATTCATAAGGATGCTTTTACATCCATTGAATGATTGTTCAATAAAAAAAGCAACTATCCCAACAAACCTAAGGAGACTAAGATGTTTAAAGTGGCCATTTTAGAAATAATGATGAAGTTGCTCAATACCTTATCACATTGGGAAGGTGTTAATAAGTAGATCAAATAGGTTGGCTCTAAATTTTTTTTATAAGATAAAAATGGTGCTTAGTCTAAGATGGACTAATGGTATAGTGTGGGGTAATGTTTGACCCCAAATTTTGGCTATCTTTTGATAGAGGCATGAAAGAAGCATCATATAGAAATAAAATGGCACAAAAGACATACAAGTGAAGAATACCATGGCATATGAGTTCAAGATACAATAAAACCTAGTTAGAGAATATGCATAATTAATATAAAACCTAAGAATAGAGGGCTCATAACACTAGAGAAAGATTTGGGGATCATACGAGTAGGAGATGGTTAAGGAGTGATTCTCAGGGATGGAACAGACTAAGACATGCACACATATATCATTAGCCCACATGAAGATAGGCACTTGATAATGATGATCCAACATTGAATGGGAATATAGGGGCATAAAGGCCTGGGTCCTTAGGGAAATTATGTAGTTGTCTATCATGACTCTTAGTCCACTAAATATCATTGTCTAGTCACTGAGAGTGTCATTAATATTGTATGTAATTAATTGGGGAAAACCAAGTATAAATACCCCTGATTAGAACTTTGTAATGATGTTGATTATTATTGGATAATGATTGATTAATGATTGATTGTTATTTTATTGATGTGATCATAGATATAATTGTAATATTGTTGTTTTACTCTATTTTATATTTGAGTTATATCACTAAGTTACACCATGCATTTGTTATGTAACTTGTGAACCTACTATGAATATGATGAATATAAACTATGTTATTTTAATGTTGTCATGTGGATTTTGAAAATAATGGTGCTAGTCATTGTAATCATGTTTTCTCATTTAACTAAACTTAGGCCCACAATTATGTATTTATTTTTATGGTTAGTCATTAAATAAAGTGAATATTCAAGAGTCAATATATGTTAAGTACACCTTCACATTATAAAACCCATGGGAATTAGTCCTTCTATATGTGCTTTGGCTGAGCATGCAAGATATTTAAGTATTGTATGGAATACCAACGTGCTAGCTTATTAGGTCTTAGTCACTTTAGCATGCACCTAGGGAAATTTAGGCCTAAATAGAAAATTAAACCAACATATAAGCATGTCCATGGTTGTACATTAATTAAATATGAACAAGTGTGTGATTAGCCACTTTTATTTTCCCATTTATCTGTGGATGAAAGGACATGGACCAATCCATTTTCACATCCATAAAGTCCCATAATGCTTACCAAAAGTGACTTACAAAGAACAAATATCGATTGGAGATGATGGATTTTGGAATCCTAAAATAAAACCAAACATGGTTGAAGAAGACTTGCATAGTTATGATTACATCAATGTATTTATTTCAAGTATCCATGGTAGCCATCTTGGAAAACCTACCCACCACAACAAACATAGTGTCATACTAGCATCTCATCTTATGTAACCTTGTCATAAAATCCATGTTTATAGGTTCATATAGTCTAGATGGAATAAATATATTCATGTAAAGTCCTAGCTTCCTATTCGTGGGCTTGATGATGCAATAAGGAATGCAAGATTTAATGTGACATTCCACATTTATGGCTAGAAAAGTGCAATTTTAATACATCTAGAGTCTTTATCATGCTAAATTATCTTGAGGTCTTGGAATAGTGCACCTCCCAAATGAGTCATTAATGAGGTGTGCCATTAGGAACATAAATATGTCTGAGCTTGTAGATAAGTTGGTTAGACAAGTAGAATTATTTTACTTGTTTACCTTGCACTAGGTTGTTGTAAGTTGTTTTAAAGTCCTGGTCAATTGAGTATAGAGATACTTAGTTTACTAAGTTATGGCCATGTGTGTCTAACACTATGATGAGCATGTGAAATGATGGTTAGATAAGGAAATATAATACCTTATTGTCCTTCCCTTTCTCATGCTTGATCATAATATGGAACTATTGTAGGCAAGTTATCAATTTCATTTTCCATGCATTTTCTATCTTATTCTACATCTATAGAATCTAAAGTGGCTTATGATTCAAATTATTAATTATATCCTTCCCTAGAATGTAGTGTCACCATTACTTGATTGATTTCACAATAATGGATAGTTATTTCTCATAGGTGAAGTACCTTTTCACTATGTCATTAAATGTCTCTAAGTGGTATGTGACCTAATTTCCATACTGCATGAGCACTGCACTGAGTGTGTAGTCAGATGCATCAATGTGAACTTTAAAGGAATGCATAATGTTAGGAATTATGAGGATATGCACTATTTAGAGGAATTTATTAATTTCTTCAAAAGTGTGATGTTATGCATGAGTCCAATCAAACTTGGATTTTACATGTGTTATTTGGATGAGATCCCAAGAGATGTGAAAGAAACCAAGGATGAGCCTATGGTACAAGTTAAAAATTACAAGAAAACTCTTTAATGCTATGAGATTATGTAGAGTAGGCCAATCTTGGATCACTTTGATCTTCTATGGATCTACACAAATTCCTATGCAATCAATTATGTATCCTAAGTACTAGATCTATGTAGTGATAAATGTAAACTTTACTCAGTTATCTTGAAACTTGTGTTGAGGAAAGGTGTCTAAGACATGTGATATGTGCTCTAGGTGCTCCTCTCAACTCTTATGAAAGATGAGTATGTCATCTAGGTAGATGATGATAAAGGAGCTGAGGAAATGTCTAATTAGATCATCCATCAAGCACATGAAAGTGGATGGTGCATTGGTTAGGCCAAAAGGCATGACCAACCATTCATATAATCCTTCCCATGTCTTGAATGTTATCTCCCAAACATCCTCATCATAGACTAGTACTTGATGGTAACATGAATTCAAGTCAAACTTAGTGAAGTATTGAGCACCTCAAAGGTAGTCCATAAGGTCATGAATGTATACAAATGGGTAATGATTCTTCACCATTATCTCGTTAAGTGTGTGATAGTATATATAGAGTCACCATAACCTATCCTTATTAGTTGTGAGGAATATCAAACTCCCACAAAGTGAAAATCTAGGCCTGATCTTGCCTTAGTCAAAGAGCTCTTATATCTAGCAATAAATCTCATTATTCTCCTAAATTGATTTGCAATACAAGGGGCTATTTAAAAGAGGATATATAGGGACCAAATTGATGTGGTATTTTACTACTTAGTGTGTTGGAAGGTCTTTAGGATCTATGAAGACTTTACTATGCTACTCCAGTAACTTGTCAAGTTGTTCTTGCTATGATGTTATGTGAGTGGTGTACACTGTCAAAGTGTGCGTTATCATCTATGCAGGTGTGTTAGGGTGAACCATGAGTAACATGAATTTATGTGCATGTAAGATAAGTTTGTGACATTTTTTTATAGATACCAAAGTGAATTTGGTAATGGGTACTAGCTTAAAGAGGTGGTTAAAATTATCTTGCATATAGATAATCCAACATTGTGTCTTGGATTGATATGTAGCTTCATGGTTATGCAGATATGGTCTACCCATCAATATGTCAAGAACCTCTATAAGTATTATTCCATAAATGAAATTATTCTCCATAAGCCTAAATTTTTACTAAAAAGTGCACTATCATTAGATCTGTATATATTTCCCCTAGTGTAGCCACCCCATAGAATAAGGCTTAGGGTGTATAGTAATGGTAAGACCAAGGAATTGAGATATTTATTGAATAATGATGTTATTTTAAATAACACTATCAATGATGATGTGTAGAGGATAATACTTCACCTAGAAATTAGTGTGGAAGAGATATTTATGCTCTTAAAATATGTTGATTGTAGTGGTGTTGGTGTTTAGTCAAGAGGCATTTAGATTAGTGCTATCCATTGGTGTGAGTTTTGATGTAGATTATGAAATTAAGAAAAATTTATCATGAAATTTAGAGTCATCATGGGTGGATGAGTGATGGAAATGGCACTAATTTTCACTAGATTTATTATTTCCTTTGTCTAAAGTAGAAAGTGTAGGAGCCTTCAAGTGTTGTGAAGTCTTCTAATGTTAATTATCTTTATGATAAGGGTAATCCTTCTATGAAAGGGGATGTGACATGGATTTTTGTGAGGGATGGGTAATGTGCACTACATTAGATGAAGAGGTGGTACACTGCTTCATCTTTGATTTGGATTTGATCTTGGTGGTGTTACAATATTGCTTGTTCCAAAGTTTTGGTAGTTAAGAAGTCCAACTTTGCATGGATATAAGTTGATAGTCCATTGATATGATTCAACACCCTATTTTATTCACTCAAGTTTATTTATAGGCACACACAATAGTCATGGAATATGTTGGTGTATTCTACCACTGATTGAGCCTTATGATGGCATAGTTGTTGGAAATTGATGTATTAATCTTCAAAGTGATGAAGGGGGTATTATTCCTCATTCAACACATTGATAAAATTATTCTATGATTCAAAGTGAGCACTAAAGGTATCCCACTAGTGAAAAAATAAAATTCACATCTTCAATACTCCAAAGGTGATATTCTTAACATCAATGAAATAGTTGACTAAAAAGTATACCTCAAGTTATCGAATCTATGCATCCAATGCTTTAGCATTGATTTTACCTTCGAATAGAGTGTCATTGATAATTACTTGTACTTAAAGGGGTTTTTTTGTTAAAACAATTATGGATCATATTGTTGAGATGGATGGGAAGGCATTAGGTTAAGCTACATCATCAATTTGTGGAACTATCTAAAATTTTTAGTGCACTATGCCTCTAGTGCATCAATGATGAGCCTTCAAACTTTTGGGGCTACTTCAAGTTGGTTTTGGGCATCAGTCATCTTAATTTTTCTATGGTGTGATTATATAATATTTGAAATAAAATTGACTATTAAACATTCTCTCTCTCATTGTGATCATGTGGTTACAAACATACAAATGAATAAATCAAAGATTTGATTCCAATGATCTACACCATGAGGCCCAAGACTAGGTGTGTGGGGGAAAACCAAGTTTGGTTGTTTAGAGAGAATACACAGAGATGTATTCAAATGGAACAATCAAACACACATTTAATGAATTAAAAGTTTTACTTTTAGGAAATGAAAATTCTATTCATAAATGAAAGAATATCAAAAATAAATTACAATGTCTACAATGCATGTATACATAGTAGATGTGTAGAGAAAGTTAACTATGTTATGACTATGCAAATGGAATTGATCTAGTTATATTTTTATCTAGCCATATGTGTATGTTACATATTTAACATGCATAATATAAGAATATTAATAAATACTATAAAACTACCAAGGAGGATGTTTATAGGCATGTCAATATCCTATCAGATGTGGTTGTTGGAAATGATATGAAAAGTAAATGTTTAGTCTATCTTGAAAAATATTTAATATCAAGATCCTCCATCGGTGGATAATTTCTAGTTGGGCCACATTTTAAATCATGCAGTCAGAGTAGACTGACACATGGTTGTGCTAAGGTGGGGCCCAAATGAGAAAGTGAGTATGTGATTATATTTTTGTGAAATGCATGAGGATACATAGTGATGGGTGCATAGTGTAATGCATAGGCTAATATTTGAGGTGATCATTGTATGAAAGTGTATGAGTAGGCATGGAAATTGTGCATAAGGTTGTCAATAAACTTCAAGCAAAGTATTGTGCATGATTGTGTGAGAGGTGTGAGCTTTACAAGAAGAAAAAATGAGGAGTGTATTTTACTGTGCAGTAGTTGTAAATGAATCAAAGACAATAAGATAGTTGCCTATAAATTTCAAAAACTAAAATTTCATGAATAAAACTTATGATTCATGACCTTAAACTTGCTATTGTAATCCATTCACTCAAGCAATGGAAACATTTTATGTTAAGAAAGAATTTAAAAATAAATTTTAACCATGGAAGTCTTGTGCATTTGTTTGCTTCGGATGAGCTAAACAAAAGATAAAGAATATGGTTAGAAGTTATCAATAACTTTGATATTGATATTGATTATGTAAAAGGAATAAAGAACCAAGTAGTTAGTGATCTAAGTAGGAGGATATACATGTTTTCTATTTCAATTCTACAATCAAATTTTAGAAATTTTGTGTTGTTACAACATAAATCAAACATTGAATGCCTAAAAATATGCTTTGATTTATCAAATGGAAGTTTAGAAAATGTTGTTTCTAATTTTTTAATAGATATAGATGGTATTTTGGGACATAAAGGTAGAACTTTATTCCTAATTCAATGAATCTAAGGCAACAAATTCTAAATTAAGTGCATGTGGCACCTCATTTTGCTTATCCAAGTGTCACAAAAATGACATAAGAGATGAAAAAATTGTAATTTTGACCTGGTCTAAAGAAAGACATGGCTACTTTTGTGGCCAAATGTTTGGAATGTTAGTGTGTCAAGGATAAAAATTTCCATCCTGGGGAACTGTGATACCCTCACACAATCCCTAAAATTAAAAAAATAGATATAATTTTAATGGATTATATCTTAAGAGTGCCTAAATCCTAGGGTAGACATGATACAATTCTGGTTGTGATTGATAAATTACCAAAAGTTTCTCATTTTATAGTAAGAAATATTCTAAATGATGCTAAAATCCTTGCTACAATATTTATGAAGGAGGTTGTTCACCTTCATAGTGTAATGGAAGTGATTATCTCTATTAGAGATAAACTGTTCATTACCAAATTTTGGAAAACTTTGATGGCTATATTTGGCATGAAATTAAATTTTAGTTTAACATATCATACTGAAACAAATGGTAAACCTGAGTGGTTGAAACTTATTATTAGAGACATGTTGAGGATGTATGTGATGGATCCATTGTACAAGTGGTAATATTACCTCCACTTGGTGGAATTTTTATATAACAATGAATATGATTCTATCATGAATATGACACCCTTTGAATCCTTGTATAAGTGAAAGTGCATGACTCCTTTGGGCAAGAAAAGTTTGGAAAACCAAGCATTTTTAGGCCCAAAAAATCTACATGATTTTTATGAGCAAATGGCTATCATTTACAAAAGGTTAAATCTTGCCTCTAATAAAAAAAGAGTTATGCTAGTCTAAAAAGGTTACCTAGAAAATTTGAAGTTTTAGACAAACTATTTTTTAGGGTAAGGCCATGCAAAATCTCCATTAGTATTGGAAAAGCATCCAAAATAGATCCACACTTTTTTTTATCCTTTTGACATAATGGAAAAGATCATCCTAGTAGCTTATTTTCTATCTCTTCCTCCTTATCTATCTATAATACATGATAATTCCATATGGCATTACTAAGAAAACATGTTTTTTACCCTATCATATTTTAGACTAGAATAATCTCCAGGTGGAAAAAAATAAATGATTAAGTTAGAGCCCATCAAGATTCTATTTTAATGAAACATTAGAATGTGAAATAGAAATTTATAAAAATTACTAATTTAGTGGTTCTATATGGGTGAAAAATTTTCTACTTGGGAGGATGAAAATATTTTCATGCAACATTATCCTCACTTATTTCAAGCCCCATTGATGGTGCCTTTCCTTGGAGGAGGGTTGATGTCATGATCACTCAGACCTCATACTTTCATTATTATTATTGTTTAAGCATTATCTTGATGTATTAATAACTATGGGATAATTTAATCAATTTCCATTTACATCATATTGTTTCCAACATGTTATTTTATTATATTCAGTTACTATATTGCATTTATTCACAATTATATTGTACAAGTATTATTGGTTTTATTTTGTATGAATACAAGTGTTGCCTCAACTCAGTATGAGATAAGTTGGAAAGTGGAATATTTTTTTTGGATTTAAGCATAAGTTATACATGTATATACATATGGTAAATTATGAATGTGATCCATACCTAGTACCCTATTGCATGTTTGCATGTATCTTGAGATTAGACATGTCTTGTAGTATTCTATTTGATTTATATTTTTAGTTGGTTGTTTGTGTATACACATAATATTTTCAAAATTTTATAAATTATTGACACTTTTTATATTACAATAACCCATTGAGTCTTAATCTCTCTGAGTGTACACCTTAAGGGGTGTATCGAGAAAGGGGTGGGCAGACCATTAGTGCTTCATAAGATTGTTGTCCTTTTTGCCACTTTTCATCTACAAACTTGTCTCCTAAAACCATTTAAACTAATATTATTCTTCTCAATTATAAAATCTAATCATTTATCATAATTTATCCTCCTTGTTCTTGCCTTAACTCCCTTTCACTAGTTGACTGTACTAGGTCAACTAGGTTGACCCTATATAGTTTTTAACCTTTGATTACTGTATAGGGTTGATAGGGTTGACCTTGTACTATTTAGGGATATTTTTCATTTGGAGTTTCATTAGCCCTTCATCAAACCTAGCTTGATACCTAGTGATTTATCTCCTAAAAATATATAGGGTTGATTGGGTCGATCCTATACAACCAACATATTTGAAAGGATTTAAGGCAAGATCCACCTATATATACAATTGCATTTCCAACCATTTGAGAATATATAAGTGAATAAGAATAAGTATGAAGGGACATCTACTTATTGACCATTATATTTGAGGAACAAAGCTTAGGGTTCCATACTTTCTTTGGAGATATAGATTTTGTCTTGTGGAGAAGTCTTTTGGATGCATAGAGAGGTTGTGTAACCTAGAGTTGATTTTTCTTTATTATCCTTACATACCAAAATAATATCTTATGAAGCACCTTGGCCAAGGGAGAGATTGAGGCTCAACGGTGTCATCTTCATGGTAAGTATTTCTAATTTTATTTCTCCTTTGTAAGAGTAGATAGATAATGTAGTTGTGCTTCTTTCTTCTATGCATTAGGATTTCATATACATTGATGTGAGTATATGTATTTTATGCATATTTAGTTTAGTTGTTTATTTTATTTCTAACCCCCAATTTGTGCCACATGCTTTGGTGTGCAATAGATTAGATTTACTTTCTTGTTTATTAAAATATGTGAATATGAAACCTTAGGACTCTTCTAGGGTTGTTGCATGATTATGTTAACTTTATGCTTTGGAACCCTACCTCACATGGTGTATTATGATGAGTGATCCCATAATTAAGTCTATCAAATCCCAATACTGGTCATACTCATGCTTAACAAATGTATTCCCAATCAGAAGTGTAGGTATGTTCTATCTTCTCCGATCTAGGATTGATTTATAAACATGATACATTCTGATTGCCTACATTTTGGTGAACCTAGTGTGAATCATATTCCACCATTGGTTGGATTATCTTCATGTTTCCACTTTCTTCTTATTATTTTTCTCACTTTGGATTCACCTTCATAATACATTCTGGTGAACTCGACATGAGCCAAACCTCACAAGATTTGTTTACCTTATTTCATTTCTTTCATTATTTCATCATTATTTTTATCATATATTTTCCATATTGGATTGACATTTATTAGCCCAATATCTAACTTTTGTGCATAGGATTTTAGGTACAGACTATTGAATCAACCCATTCGACCTAGTATAGTTTTTTAGCTTTTCAAACATCTAGTCCAGAATACTAGGTCAACCTAGTCAACCTTATACATTTTCACGTACTCAACATCAAGTTTCTATAAATTTTGATAGACCCAATTGACCAAGTTAGCATAATTTATAAGCATATATCAAGTTTCTTGAATAATAATCTTCATTCTCTACATATCTTATCCACCAAGGTTACTTTCTATCTCTCTATCTCTTACTTTACAGTACTTCTGTTTATAGTTTTTAGTCTTTAAAATACACTTGCATAGTCAACTGGATCGACCCTACCAACCTAATTCTATGTTCTGTGTTTTCTAGATAACTAGGTCAACTTTGTCGACTTTATTCATTTTTAGACCTTGCTTTCATAGTATAGGTTTGACCTTATAGACCCTATTCTATATTTTATTTATACACTGTTGACTATATCAACATTGTACCTTATTTCAAAGTTGGAATTAACCTTATATGTTAGTAATTAATTCACACTTTCTTTTCTTATTAATTTCATTCTTAGAATAAATCACACAGTCTAAATTAGGGGGTTTTAAATTAGTTGTTTAATTTTGCTAAATCAAAAAATCTAAACAAGAATTTTAACATTTGACTACCCAAAGCCAACCTTCTTGGATTTCATCACCAAGGGAGAAGTCGACTTGATGTTCTGGTCAAGTATAAAGCATGGTTAATGGTATATTTTGGCTAAGACCCTGATACCCTTATCACTATAATGTGTGAAGTGAGGGGGTAGGCCCCAATACTAATCTTGTATCATTACCACTATAGATCCTTTTCAACCCAAACTACCTAAAACCATACTTAGATTTTCATTCTAGTTCCTTGCTTTCAACCAACCTCCCATCACATTTAAAATAATATATTAATAATCTAATTAAATTTTAGGTTGACCAATTATTTAGATCTTTATTTTCTAATTTGATTGCTTTTTCTTTGCTCAATTGTATTTTGTATTACAAAAACTTGCATTAGTTAGTGTTGGTGTAAGGTTTTGTGTTGTGTGCCTCAATTAGATTGGACAAAGTTTATCTAATTGATTATTTATTTCCCTTCAATTACTTCTTTTCAAATTACTTACAAAATTTATATTGTTTAAAATCATAATCTATTATAGGCTTCTTAATTTTCCCTCTCTATTGTATTGGGTCAACCCACTTGACCTTGTACCTTTTTTGACCTTTGTTCACTGTAATAGATTGACCTAGTCAACCCTATACTAGTTACATACCTTGTTTTTTCTTTTTCTAGCCTCTATTCACTATATTGGATCGACCTAGTTGACCTTGTACTATTTTTAGACCCTATTTTTATGCTAGGTCAATCGAGTCAGCCCTATACTATTTTTATCATTTTTTTGCTTGCTTTCTCATCTTTCTTTCTTTACCTTCATCATGGAATTTTGCTTGATGATAATACTAAGTTTCAATCAATAGATATGATGAATTTTACCAACCCTCATAGGGTCTTCCATAGATAGAGTAGGGATCCTCTCTTGGATGCTAGTAATGTTCATATTGGCACTCACACAATGAACTATGAGACCCATCCTAATACCTCTTCATAGTGTAATCCTTTCTTTTCATTAGAAGACCAACCCGAATTAGAGCATACCCCCAAAATACTCTTCTTTATCTATAAATTTAATCAACATTGAGGAAAAGATCCTTTTACCATTTATAATCTAATGATTCGTAGTTAAGTTGGAAAGCCCCATTCACCTAATCATACATTCTCAACTAGATTTGGGGGTACCACTTTTTTATTCTCATCCTCTTCCTTTGATTATGACCCCTTATCATACCATGAACTCTTCTTCTCTATCTTATTCCACCTCCATGCCTAGTATATCTACTAACATGGTAGGTTCTACATCTAGTGTGCCTCTCATAATATCCATTAACTTTAATCCTTCTACTAGTGCATCATTTACTACCCAAGGTAATCATGTGATTAGTACTTATATTTCTCAACCATTCACTAGTCCATCTTTTGTTACACAAGAAATTTTTTCCACTAGTGTCTCCCATTATCATAATTCTTCTCAAGATCTTATCAACACTAATAGTGGTACCCAAGCCATTAATACCACCTCTAACGCTAATCAAACACATCAACTATTATTACAAACACTTAATAAAATGAATACCTTTCAATCTCATGACACAAATCAAATAATGAGAATGCAAAACCACCTTGTTCATCTTCAATATCATCCTCAACCAATGTCTTGGGGCACACATAACCATAATGTTCCCCTTCCTCTTTTTTGATATTCTCAAGGAAATCTCATTCCTCAACTTTATTTAGTCAAAAAAACCATTAAGAATCTCCAAAATGAGCCTCTCACTAATCAAATTGCTAACATTAATATAGGAGGTATCACACCTACAATTTCTTAAAATAGAACAACTAATCCCACCCTTCATCTTAAATCATTTGGAAATTTTTATAAGGATTGGGTCAAATTGAACACCTTTGCCACTACCAAACTCTTAGCCAAAAATCTCACAGGTAATGCCTTGGATTGGTATAACCAACTTAGAACTCATTATATTACTATTTTGGAGGATTTAGTGAATGCTTTAGTTCAAAAATTCCAAACTAGTGATCTTCTTGAAAACACTTTGGCCCACTTCATAAATTTCAAAAAAATTGAAAATGAAATAGCTCAAGCCTTTGTTAAAAAGTTGAAAAATTTGTCAAATAAATGTGAACACATGGCTGATGATAATCTTTTACATCTCTTTACCAATTCCTTTTTTCCTAAACTTCAATATTGGGTCTGCACTCTCTCTCCATGTACATTGGAGGAGGCTATTAACCAAGCTAAATGACAAGATTTACTTATATGTCAATTCAAGCCACCCCAAACTTATATGGGTCCTCATCTCTTAAAAAAAAATTTATAATGTTACCAATAATGGTGTTACATATTCTTGTAACACTATTCATAATTTTGAAGCTATCATTCCTACCCCTTCATCGAAACCAACTCTCCCTTCTCAAAAATATACCAATCCTAATTTATCTTTACCAAAAAACATTAATGTTTAGAAACCTCTATCCTTAGTTGAATTTATTAAGCATCTACCTAGGCCTCTTCCAGTATATCTTGACCCTACCCATCTTATAAAACTTAGTATAATCCTAACAAATTTTGTTTGTTTCATGCTAGTTATGGTCATTCTCATGAGAACCATAGACAAATTCATAATTTAGCTATGGAATTTCTTCTTGGTCCTAATTTTGATCATGATTCTATCATTCTAAAGTCTCAACAAGCTTGTGAAATTTATTTTAAGGATTATAAATCACATGATAAAACTCAAGCCTTAAATAAAGCCAATGCTCATTTATCTATCTACAAAGACCCTCTTCGTAATCATCAACCTATTCAAGATAATCAAGACAAAGCCACCCCTTACACCAATAATGTATAAAGTCTTGTTGAATCCACTTTTGAAGAGAATGTGGTTAACATGACTAATATGTGAAGGGTGGTTACTTTTATCAATTCCCAATGTATCTACACTCCTCCTTCATCTAGAACATATCGTGTTATCTAGGATTCTTCTCCAAGTCATTTAAATGAGTTGGGGAAAAATGACCTTATTACTTTTGATGATCCAAGTTCTGATTCTCCCTTGGATAACACTTCTTTTTCTATTACTACCACTCTTTCATCATCTTATAACACTAATGATACTCAAATTTATACTATCACTTCTTCTACCAATTCTTAAAATCAACTTGAATCAACTACTTCATCATCACAAGATGATTTACAACATTGTTATGAACATTCTTTTTACCAACATAAATTTCAATGCACTTCAGCTCCTCCTTTTGAGGACCTCCTTAATCATATGCACCTGTAGCTAACAAAATTTTTATGGGTTATGATGAGTGGGATCTTATCATGAAAATTACTAATCTCCCATCCCAGATTGTATTCCTTGAGCTTATGAGGACTTTTCCATGTTATAGAAACTATCTTATGTAACTATTATTTGAAATGATTGTCCCTCATCCTCCTCTAAAAGGATGGGAGGCAACCTTATCTAGATCTTAAG
Source organism: Torreya grandis (assembly GCA_037957365.1). Classification (NCBI taxonomy): domain Eukaryota; kingdom Viridiplantae; phylum Streptophyta; class Pinopsida; order Cupressales; family Taxaceae; genus Torreya; species Torreya grandis. The sequence goes on along the minus strand of JARHVA010000019.1, from coordinate 9,005,403 downwards.
ATAGTATATTAAAATAATGTGAATATATGTCTATCAACATTGATGAAACTATGGACACTTCTCTTTCTTTAAAATTTCCTATAGCTTTTATGATTATTGACAAAATTCTACTTCATGCAGATGATCCTTCATTATTCATTATTGTTCAAATAGGTGATATCCTAATTAAGCATGAATTTGTTGATGAGGGTTCTATCACTTGTGTTACCTCTCTCAACTTCATTAATACCCCGAGACATTCAGAATGTAATATTAAGTCTACATGTAACACCTACTAAGGATATGATAGAAGGAAAATTCCTCCTTTAGGTTGTGTGTGGCTTCCCATTACTATCTGACCTATCACTGTTCATGTGAAGGTGATGATATTTAACTTCCCTCTTTATTATAACATCTTGCTTTATAGGTCATGGACCCACCATATGAGAGTCATTTCTTCTTCCACCTACCAATGCATTAAATTACCTCATAATGGACCCATTTATAGGACTCAAGGTGACAGTAACCCTTAGAATTTCAAATAATTCCAAGACTGTGGTGTCTTTAAGATTCTTACTCTTGAACCTTTGCCCAACATTCCATTTTATGAGTCTCAGTTTATTAATTTTCCCATTAATTCAACCTAAGGTTACAATGGACATCCTAAAATAATTGGGAACATTCCCCCTAACCTCTTAGATTCTAATGATGATGAGCCTAATGAGATTAACCTAAAGATTAAAAATTCTAATCTTTCACCTCACCTCATTTCATATCTTCCTTCTTCTTTGCATCCTTGTTCTCACAACCCTTCTTGTGATCATATCCCTATAGTATTGACCAATAATCTATTCACCATGCTTCATCAGATGACAAGGTCATCCCTACTTATGTCATTGATCTTCACACCTTGGATTAAAATGATGGTTATTATTTAGATGATCCATTTTTAGGTGGTCTTGTATAGGCCTGTGGTGCCAAGATTATCTATTAACATTCTTCTTTACTTGAGTATTTTTATGTATCATCCTATTTTCCCTCATTTATAGTTATTAATTTTTATTTTTCCTCTTTATCATAGGGTTGAGATGGCACCAACACCTCTAGTTTTTTAGGAGCCTTGTAGGAGTATTCTCATGGATCATACTATGACTGGGCCTTATCATTTTGATAGGTACCCTAATCACTATAGTTGGTTTACTCTTGAGATTAGTGCAACCCTCCTTAGACCTTCTATAGATCCTACTCCTCCCTCAATAGAGCCCTTATCAAAACCCATTCCCACTCCTACTATATTTGAGCCCATTCTTTCTCCTACTATAGTTGAGTCTATTTTCAGTCCTGCTCTTAATGAACCTATGCTTGTTTCTCATCCCATTTATCCTTCCATTGAGCCTAGTTCCATTCCTCCTCTATCACCACCTTCCCTTAGTGATATTTTTCTTCCCTTGCCTGAAATGGCTCTATTTCCCACCAAATGGGCTAATGAATATTCTCTAGCTTCTTCCACTCTTGTTATACCTCATTCTATGAGTTTTTCTCCTAAGACCACTCAAAAGCATATTTGTTACTTTCATGGGTTAGATAATGATTCTTCTACCCATTATCACAAGCTACAACAATATATTGATACTTTGTGTCCTTTTGTTTCCTCATACATAGCCATACCTCCCCCAAAGGTTTTACCTAAATATATACCTAAGTATGGTGAGGTGTATTTTATATGGTACCAATGTGTCACCCATCACATTGATCATTATTGCATCCTTAAAAAACACCTTAAGGACCACCTTATAGATATTCATGGACCTTCTTCCATTTCTCCCATAAGTTGTTCTCATAATAAGGCTCTTCCTTCTCCCATGGCTCTACCTCTAGTGGTTCCATCCCCTCCTATGGTGCCTTCATCACCTTTTGTGCCTCCATATATGATCCCTTCACCTGTGGACCTTCCCTCACCTATGGATCCTTCTCTACCCATGAATCCCTCACCCGTGGATCCTTCTCCACTGGTGGTTCTTGTATCTCCTATAGAGACCACTCCCACACATTCTATTGAACATCCCTTGCCTAATTTCCCTTCTTAGCATGATTCATTGATTATTCCTAATTTTTTAATTGAGGATATTAGAAGATAAGTCTTTTCCCAGTTTTCATTGAAGATTGATAAGACATTAACAATAGTTTGTATCCAACTTCATAGAGATTTATTTGATGTCTTGGATAACGTGTGTGGGAATATTTATAAATAATTATGAGCACATGCATGGTGCCTTTAAATTTACATTTTTATTGGACATGTGCTCTAATTTTATTTTTATCTATCTATTATGTCATTTGATGTTGTGTCAAATTCATATTTTTATTACATGGTGCTTCTTTACCTTTGGTAATATATCTTGCTCATATTATCATTTATATTTGGATATGATTGCTTTTATTTATCAATGATTTCTCTTTATTTCTTGAGTTTTCCTAAAATATCTCTTCTTGTGCCCTCATGATCATTTTCTTTCTTATCTCTATTTTTCATAGATAATTATCATTATGACTTGGTTATACAAACCCTATTCCCTTTGGTCCTTATCTCCCTTTACCTTGTTATTAGTTAGCAAATAATTCATCTCATTATACTTTCCTTTCATTAGTAAAATTTGGATCTCCTTTTTTACTTCTTCCTTTTTTCACAAACTAAGCATATACATGGTTGAGACTTGAGATCACATGCTAGCTCATTATTAAGACTAAGTGTCATATTTAGTCTTTATCTTTGGTTACTTAACTTCCTTTAGCCTTAACCTAAAGCTCATTCATATGTATCACTAACTATCTCATGATAGTTCATTCCAAATCTATATGGAGGAAGAATCTTAAAAATCCATAAAAAGTTAAAAACCAAATCATTTTACAAAAGGCAATGATATAAAAGGCAAAAATATTTAAAAGTCAAATCACACTAAAAGATGTTATTGAAAGTACATATCCTTATTTTGTTCAAAGTTTAAATTCCATAGTTGGCCTCACAATAGAGCAGAGGTCCTTTGAGGTGCAGTAGGCTAGTAGATTAGAAAAGGAGAATATAAAAAATCTCTTAGTGCTACCTACTTTCTCACGCTAGTACCCAATCTTTGCAGTAAATTGATGGCTCTGTAAGGGGTCTTGAAGAATAGGGAACACATCTGGGAAGGTAAGTCCATTTTACCTTTTCTTATACCAATCTACCTTCATGAGTTGATCTTAGTATCATGTATAATTTTCTACAAAGCTTTGTATTTATAACGAATATGTTTCCTTTGAAAATTGATGGTCACTATTTACTTAGTCTCTTCTCATGTCCTTAATATGCCTCTTGTCTCCTACGGTCTTCTCATAATATGCCTAAGTTTGATTTGTACATTTCCTTTTTAATTATTCCTCATATTTCCTCTTGAGAAATATTGTCTTGTTTACTAATCACTCCCCTTGGGATTTCATTTGTGAGTTGCATTATAAGACCACGGATAGGACCCAACATTCCTCACAAATTAGCACCTTTTTCCTTACTATTACCCACATCCTTTATTACCTAATTGTCCCAATTTTTCCACCCTAGTGGTGTTCTCTTTGTGATTTTAAATGTAAGACCGTGGATAGGACCTAACATTCCTCACAAAATTTTCCAATAATACAAGTCACAAACAAAATTACATGTGTCAAATAGGAGATAAAATGTGATTGATTATGAAGTTACACATCATTAACATGCTTCCCAGATTGATTTAGTTTGTTTTATGCTTACTTCATTTCTCTTTCACTTTTATATTCTTATTTTTTGAGTGAATGTAAGAACACAACCATTTCTTGAATTTTTCATACTTCCCAACTTGAATTAGTGTGATCAATTTAAGACCAATATTTTTCAAATTTTGTTTTTCTATTATACTTATAAATGTGATTTAGTATAATTGATTGACTTAATTAATTTTTTTTAATACCATTTGTTCCCTTTTACATACTTTCCATTTTATTATATTATTTTCATACTTCCCAATGTGATTTAGTATGATTTTACTTGTTTTAACTTGGTGCAAAAATATTTCACTTTGGTTTTTAACAAAAATTCCTTTTTACCATCTTGTTTTATCATCCCTTAGTTATTTATAATTAGTCATTTTTTTTATTACACATTTCCCAACTGGAAATAGTGTGTAGTACATTTTTTGATTGATTACATTTTACCAATTCTTTTTGCATATTTATTTTTAACCATGCATGCCTTCTAAATAATTCTAGAAAATAAACCACATATCATGTATTTCCTATATCATATATAATAATAGCTAAATACATGTGCTAGAAAGAAATATATCCAAAGCATCCATACCATAACCATAATGATGACAACATAAAAAATCAACATCAATATGCCAAAATGATATATATATATATATATATATATAATGAGTTTTGATACAAGTACAACCATCTACAATGCTCTATCTCTATGGCTGGGCTCCATCTTGTCTATCTCATGGCCTAGCTACACTACCTGTCGAGGCCTTAATTTGAATCCTATGAATATTATGCTATAAGAAGGCCATATAAGATCTCAATACATCAACTTGTCCCTTTATATGTGCCACCCATGCTTGTACCTATGCCAACGGGGCTAAGGTTACCATGTGTATCTCCCTATCCTACTCTTGTACATGTGTCATATATATTAGGGTCATTGTATGTGCCTGTGTCATCTGTTTCATTATAGCTAAATGTGAAAATATTTATTTTTATAGGTCTTACCATTCCCATATCTCACCTAAACCCATTTATACTAGTGGCTACATCCTCTCTCTCTATTCTTGTATCTACCTCACTACGTCCCCTACTAATCTAAACTAGCTCACCTGAGTTGGGGCAAATGGTACACTAGGGTACTCTAATGTAGTAGGGTCATATGGATATAGAGTCTCATCCAAGATGTCATGGAGTGATCCCCTCGCAAGGGACCCCGATCTTTCCTCCTCATCTTTAGCTACTCCTACAAAATCACACCTAGATAGATATTAGATCACTATTATATATCACAATATCTTTCTCTAGTTTATATTTCAAAATAAAAACTTAATCAATAATTTAATCATCATTATTAACTATTTGTGTCTTATCCACTATGGTCTCACCATATATGTGACCACTTAGCATAGTCTCTCCATCTGCATGAACTCCCATCACCTCCTTCATAAGTCACCTCCTTAACTCAAATCTAGCTATCATGGATCACATCTGCCTTATCCTACACCTGAGTGGCCCCTTTATCATCCATCTCTCCTCTGGATCACTTATTAGATCATTGAGGATGATGATAGTCTCTACTCTCCCTTTCTCTTCTTACCTTTGTCGATGTCATGTCCTTACTGGTCACTACTCATCTCATTGTGGAGCTAGTGGTGGTATCTACGGTGCCACTACCTCCACACCCATATGCTCTTGTTCTACTCCTTATTATGTTTACCCCATCCATGGTCACTCATGACATGGTTTGAGCATTATCCTCATCACTAGTGGCCCTAGTCTCCTCCTCCCCCATGACTCTCTCACATGGTTAGCCCACTACTCAAGCATCAATATCAACTCTAATAGATTATGTAAGTCCATAAATATTGGTACTTATACCACTAGATGTGGCTCTCTCCACTAGGTGTAGTGTTTGACCACATCTATCCTTGATGTAGTTGGTGTAACTATGTCCCAGCTTAGCCATGTAATTTTTTTATGTGCCCATATGGATACCACACTATGTCTACACATCTCACTATCTATAGTTTTGGCATGTGTGATATGGACCACACTACCTAGTACTCTTTCCTTTTCCACACTCGAGGCAACCTATCATCAATTATATGGGGTAACCTAACTAGTCGATACATAGGAAACCTCTCATATATCTAAGCCATTAATAATATGATGATCTTATCAACTTATACCCTATGAACAACACCTCATATATATCATGTACAAGCTAGACCCAGATGATAGAATTAAGATCATATAGTACTCCTTCCTCTAAGATCATCCTACTCAAGGCTACCATGAATAGTGGTACCTTGTCATTTGACTTATGACATAACACTCATTATATCACAAGTCCTATCACAACCTTCCAAATATACAAAATATATGATACATATATGTCAAACATACTAACTTTCCTACCTACCAATATCATGTCTGAGCCTATAGCCCACATGGATAAGGATCTCCTCTCCTTCATGCTATGTGGTATACCTATAATCATCAGTGTTCCTGCTACTGCTAGCCCTAAGATGACATGCACATCCTCTAGAGTGATAGCTACCTCTACCACATCCCCATTCACCTCATATATGAAGGTGTTAGTCAATCATTCCCAGTATCTAAGGAATATGACTAACATATCCATGCTCAAGGTAATGCTACACATATCAGCTATCCTTTTTAGGCTTATAGCTACTAGCCTAGCTCTATCTCCTATAGTAAGATTCTCTAGTAGATTTGGTAGCCATGACACATTTACCAATCTCCAAATTTTGGGTCATCCATGTAACCAAGAAATAAAAAAATATGTATTAGATCCTCCATGTCATCTATAACCATAATACATTCTTTTTACAATTTCAATAAAAAACAAGCCTAAATTGTTTTAATTTATTCATTTTTACCTATTTTTAGCCTACTTGGTCCTTTTTTCCCTTGATCATTTTTGACCATTATATCCTTCTTTTGGCCGTTTACATACATTTTTATACCATTTTGGTTCTTTAGTCAACCTAGTTTGACCAAAACTTCCCTATTTTTGAATTAGTTACCTTAAAAATCTAAGTTAACCCTCTTCTTTTCCCCTCCCTAGTATTGCGTTGTCATTTTAAACTTTTTGGATTAGTTGGAAAACTATATTAGGTCAATAGTCTACAAAACATATAGGGTCAGCACATACCTACTGGGTCAACAGTATGGATTTTGCCCATTTTTAGCCCAATGGGTCAACTAGGTTGACCTAGTTGTTTTTTACTACCGACCATTTGTATTTTCCTAAAAAAGTGCCTTTTTGAAATTTTATCCCTAATTCCTTCAAACCCACTTGCATAATTGGTTTTTCCTACATATAGAATCTAATTTGGCTTCATTTTGACATATAAAAATGCTAAAAAATATTTTTTTCTAAAAATACACTTATTTCAACAAAATAATTCAAAACCAGCTTAAGATTCATAGTTACATACCTGTAGTATACCCATTGCCACTCCTAGAGCTCCCCCTCATCTAGAGTATTGTCTCTTCACCATCCTAGCTTGTTTGGTCTCCAAATCTCTTTTTCTCTCCTTCACAAGTCAAAATAACCAAATTACTTCTCTTTCCCCTATTTAAAAACACTTTTCAAAATTCAAAACTTTCAATATTTTTCTGTAGATTCTTTCTTTTGCTTATATATTTATTTCTATTCATACATTTTTAAAACCATAAAATATGTTAGATTTGTGATGATGTAGAGAATATTTTCCACTATCATATGCCTATCTTTCATTTTTTTGATTTTAGGTTATTTTTTACAATAACTTCTACAGGTTCACCTCGTGTTCTTCAAATTAGATGACTTCACTTCTCTTACAGTCTACTTATTTATCTAAAACACTAAGGTAAGTAAGGGTATGGATTTTTAAATTCTATCCTTTCATTTATCTTATTTGTTGCTTACTGCACTTACTTATCATCAACATTATGCATTACCATGCTTTATTTCTTAAATCACCATCCCATGTTGCACTTACATGATATATGATGAGATTCAAGTTGGGCATATGTATACACATAATATTTTAAAACTTTTATTTATTACTGACACTTTGTATCTTAGAAGAACCCATCAAGTCTCAATCTATCTGAGTGCATGCCTTAAGAGCTGCACTAAGAAAGGGGTGGGCAAACCATTAGTGCTTTGTAAGATTGTTGTCACTTTTTACACTTACCATCTACACACTTGTCTCTTAAAACCATTTAACCTAATATTATTATTCTCAATTTTACCTATTCTAGTCATTTGTCATGCTTTATCCTCTTTATTCTTACCTTGACCCCCTTTCACTAGTTAATTATACTAGATTAACTAGGTCGACCCTCTATAGTTTTTAGCCTCTAATTAATATATAGAGTTGATAGGGTCAACCTTGTACTATTTAGGGATATTTTTCACTTGGAGTTACATTAGCCCTTTAGTTGACCTAGCTTAGGACCTAGTAATTTACCTCCTGAAAACATACATGGTCGATTGGGTCAAACCTATATAGCCAACATATTTAGAAGGATTTAGGGAAAGATATACCTATATATACAAGTTAATTTCTAACAATTTGAGAATAGATAAGTGAAGAATAATAAGTGTGAATGAGCATCTACTTATTGATCATTCTACTTGAGGAATAAAGCTTAGGGTTTGATACTTTCTTTGGACATATGGATCTTCTCTTGTGGAGAAGTATTTTGGATGCATAGATAGGTTGTGTAGCCTAGAGATGATTTATCTTTGTTATCCTTATATACCAAAATAATCTCTTACAAATCACCTTGGCCAAGGGAGAGATTGAGGCTTAGTGGGTTTGTCTTCAAAGGTAAGTATTCCTAATTTTATTTCTCCTTTGTAAGAGTAGATAAATAATGTAGTTGATACTCTCTCCCATGCATTAGGATTTTATATACATTGACGTGAGTATATGTATTCTATGAATGTTTAGTAACTCCCACTTTATGCCACAATATTTGGTGTGCACTAGATTAGATTTATTTTCTTGTTTATTAGAATATAGTGAACATTAAACCTAGGACTTTTTTAGGGTTATTGCATGGTTATGTTAGACTATAGGATTTGGAACCCTTCCTAACATGGTGTATTGTGACAAGTGATCCCATAATTAGGTTTATCTTATCCCCATATTGGTCATGGTCTTGATTAAAAAATGTATTCCCAATCAGAAGTGTAGGTATGCTCTATCTTCTCTGAGCCATGATTGATTTATATATATGATGTATTTTTGATTGCATATAATTTGAGTAGTTTATTATTGTTTATATTAAATTTTCATTTACTATAGTATTTTTATGTCTATTCTATTTTATTTTTCTAAAGCAATCAAGCATTGGTTGACAAGTGGAACATTTGACATTCTAACTCAAACTAGGCCTAAAGTATGAAAAACTAGTTTATGAGGTTTAAATTACAGCATAAAATAGATGTTTAAGGTCATTTTAAATTATAAAATATTTTATGAGGTTCTTGGAATTAATTCATATTAAATTCCAAGTTTGGAATATTATTTCATTATGGATGCCACTTAAAATGTGGTCATGGTGTCATAATTTAAGTCATTGGGACTTAACCATGCATAATATTATAAGTCACTTTGGACTTAGGTAATGATTATTGTAGTTAAAGTCACTTTGGACTTTGGTTAGGAAATCATTAAAATATTATTTGATTTGTTTACTTGACCTTCATACCTAATTGATGATTATGGTTTTCTTGTAAGGTTAAGTGTTCATTCGATGCATGTGTTTTAGCATTTGAATGGGCTGAGAGTTGGATGGTGATGATGGTTTGAGATTACTTGGAATACATGATTTTTTTAGGCATATGGGAACTATTTATTGTGAAAGACATGATTTTATTTTCAAGGATAAAGATCTGGACTATTATTCTAGTTGAAAATCTATCTCATAAAGTTGAAATGGAGTTGTGGTGAATGGATAGGTGTGTGTATTGGGAAAAAAGAATAAGAAAGAAGAAAATAGGATGAATAAGGGAATATTTAAAAATTATCCATTGCTAAGAATGAGTAAGTTTTATTTTTCTCTATATATAGTTAAAATGTGTAAATTTTACTTTAGAGGAAAATCAAATTTATGGCTTGGAATTCTTCCTGAAAACCTTCATTCAATTTTCTATTTATAAAATTTGTTTTTATTGTAAAACATGGTGGACAAGGAAATCCTCTATTAGATGAGGCTGAAATCGATCCATCTTGCCCTTGTATGATGCATATATGAGTTGAATGATTTGATTCTATGGTCAAAATTCACTTGGGAAGCATATGGTGATTGTTCATACTGGTTATTTATCTTCACATATGTATTTTGGTCATTTTTAAATATGTTTAATTGATTAATTATTGAGGTAGAAAAATCACTATTTTACTTACTTTGAGTTGATTTTTGATTTAATAGAACCTACCCTGATGAATGATAAGTATCATTGAGTGCCTATGTTTTTTGGGTTGTTGTTTGGTGTTTAGTCTTTCTTGTTGTGAAACCTTAGCCTAAATCAAGGATATGATTTGTAGTTTATCATGGATATAAATATTTATATCATGGGATTGATTTCAAATGATATAATACACTCTAAAATTGATGATTGGGGTGGGTAGAGAATCATTATATGGTTGGGTTCATTGTGATATGGAAAGGACTTATTTCTATTGTTTATTTTGAATATGTCTTTTGGATTATGTATTCTTCATGTTCAAAAGGCATTTTAGAAATTCATAAATATTCCTATTATAAGATTTTTATTTTTATAAACCCATAAATTTCATTAGAGGCATTTGTAATCTAATGATGGTGTTTTCATATTCAATTTGTTCTTAAATATTTTTATTAGTTACTGAGGACTTATTCACATCATTTGGCTATTATTGATTTGATTAAATGCTATCATTAACTGATAAAAATGAATCTAAGTCATTGGCATTATGGGTTGAATTTCTTTTCATGATTGGTTATTAAAATATTTTTTGAATCATTTGATTAGACTATTTTAAAAATCATTAATTACAATATGTGTTGATTTTCTTATCATGCTTGGCATAAAATATTACATAAGCTACTTATTCATGCCATTTAATATTTATTCATTGTCAAGTTATTGCATATGTAAAGGAAAATAAGATCTAGATTTTAATTGGTTTATAATTTATTGTACCTTGAATTGCTATGTACATGTTTGATCTTGTAGAGGCATAAGATCTACATGCTAATTCATTATGGTCTAAATATGTAGTAATATAGGATATTTATTCTTAAGCCTTAGTTTGATATTTAGAAGTAAATTTTCTTTTACTTACCAATAACAAACTTTTATTTGTTATCCTTGTGTTATTTAGAACTTGTACTTGTAATACACCATTATTAGATTGATTACTAGTTACTAGTTAGCATATGGTATTTATTATTATTATTATTATTATTATTATTATTATTATTATTATTATTATTATTATTATTATTTTGGTTCACTGGTGAGCTATAGTTCTTGAAATTTGAGTATAATTAGGGTTTATCTTATCATTTCATACTTGTAGTTGTCCTCTATTTCAACATAGAAAATAAGTGGAAAGTATTTGTGTATGGTTGGCATAATTAATCAAGGTTTTCACTCATTTGTGACATTAGTTTCATTTTTATAGTTTTATTTTCTCTATTTGATTAAGAGAGTTGTTTTGAAACTTATTAATTTAGTACAATTGTAGTGTATTAGTACAACTATAACTTTTTTATAAGGATTACAATTATTTTTGGAACTATGTACTTCACATGGTTTTATTTAAAAATATATTCTTCCCTTGCTTAAGTTATAAGATGAATCTACTATTTAGAAAACATGATGATATGGTTGGAAAACTTGTAGAATTTAGTTGGATTTATTTTATTTCAAATTTAGATATTTGGATATATAATAAATTATGAGTATGTATTATTTAAAATAAATAAATATAGACTTGGTTTGATGTTTAAAGTAATATAATAATACCTTCTTTGATAATATAAAACATTCTTAGTAAATAAGTTTGTTTCCCAACCATTATAATTGCTATACATTCACTTTATCTTGCTACTATGTGAAATCTTTAGTTGTAATGGTTTGGTAACAACTATAACATTCATGAAACTTATGAATTAAGTTTAGACTTATTATTATAGATATTACTTAAGTATTTAATGATAAAACTAGATAAATGATGGATCCTTTATTTTAAGAATGCAAATGATTCTTACTTCTTTAAATATTGAATTTGTTCCTTCCTAATAGTTTCCCATTCTAGTTAAGATTAACATGTGGTATTTATTCATTTGAATTGACTAAGTCTATGTATTCACTTAGAAATTAATGTTGAAAATATTATGGTTATTAATATGAGATATGATATACTTTGGATATGATTATTGATAAATTGATCTACTTAAAAAATAAGAGATATAAAGTAGTATTATATTTTGATTTCATTATCTCTAAAATATTAAGGTTATAATCTCATACTCTAACCTCATACATTCATTCATTATTATACATCTAAAATTAGATTTGATCAGTTTTAGGCCCTATGGATGCATGGCTATATGAGTATTTTCATGGTCATGATTATTTGCATGTGTGCTGTAGAAATCCACTATTAAAAAAATAGATAATTACTGCTTAAGTAGTGCTAACATATTTAGGTGGCATGATAGCCATGCATAAATATAATTATGACTAATTTATTTAGATGAATTCAAACATGTGTTATAAAATTTAGTAACACTTCTTAGTTGGTTATAATTTATAACATATTTTATGTGTAATAAAGAATGATGGATTGCAATGTGAAGGTGGGAATTGCCTTGGTTTTGGACCTTGGTAAAAGGCCTAAGGCAGACTCTCCTAGTGATCTTCATAAAATATAAGTGTTATCCAAGTGGAACATGCTAACATGGATTTAAAAATTTAATTTTGTTTGATTTGTTTTTTTTGATGTGGTTACACAACATCTCTAACCATAACCTGACATAGCTTCTATGAGAGTAAAGTTATCTTGCTTGAGAAATAAATAGTGCTTTGAATTCATTATGATTATGTGTAACATCTTGTTAAAAGATTCTAATGTATAGTGAAATATCACATTACTTATCTTTATTACCTTATGAGATAATGTTATAATCTTGGTTTCATAATAAATGTTAAAATTTATTGTTTAGAGCTATAATAACACTTCTAAAAATGGACATCATGCTTTCACTACAAGTCTAAAAGCAATCAATAGTCTCATTTAAGGTTTGTAAACAATATTTTAAGGTTACCTTGTCATAAATGAAATATTGTAAGATTATGGCATACACTTGGAACCCTTGTTGGATTATGTGTACATGCACTCATTTTTCATTCATTAACTCTTATTTAACAAGTTGTCTCTACTCAATGTTCCTAGTTGACTGGCTTACTATAAGAATTTGATCTCCATAACTATATAAAGTTAAAGTTTTTGTTGAATTAAATTTTATGGGTTATGTTATAGGTGAGGGTAGGTAGGAGTGAATTTAAAATTCATAAAATAATGGATAAGTGGGATTAATGTCAAATATATGTGATTAAAAGAAGGATTAATTGACATGAGATGTTATAAGGTTAGTGTGTCATAAGATAAATGTTAGAAATGATATACTATTGACTATGAGACTAAAATAGATTAATCTTAATATGAATTAAAAAAAATTAGTGTGACAAAGGAGCAATAAAAATTTAGATGTATACATTTTCCCCCTCTTTTAAAGGTCATTGAAACTAGAAGAAGAGTAATGGTCTTTTGAAGAAGAAAGATGATGATGGATAAATGTTAGTAATTTAGGATGGATGATGCCCCCTCAAGGGGACATGAAAGGAAGAACAAGATGGATGACCACTCAAAAGATGAAATGAGGGGTGAGATACATGAAGAGAGAAAAGTGTTGGGATTCTATGAATATGATATATAAAGAATGATATTTACGTAAGTAATGAGATACAGATTGATGATGCCCCAAGAAAATACATATGTGAGGGAGTGAAAATTATGGTGCCATGGCTTTAGACATACCCTAAATGGGAAAAAGTTCTATCAAGATGATGAGAAAAGGCTATGAGATTTAGATGTATCCTATGAAAGGATGCATGATATAGAGAGATAAATACTTATATTGGGTGATTGGATGCAATATTTAGACATGCCCCAAACAAGGACACTTGTCAGGGAGAGTTGTGATCAAAATAAGATAATGATTTGACAAGATTGATTAAATATTTAATGGGTGTAACTAAAATTGTATGTCAAGTGATGATGAGAGTATGAGTGAGAAATGACATTATTGATTGACCAATAGATAAAGGGGGAAAATTATTTAGCACAACTGATCTATCCTCAATTAATTTAAAGAGATTGAGCACTACCTACATAGTCTCAAGAGACCTTAGGATGATGTAGTTCTTCTAAAAAATGGAGGGAGAGGATGGTAGATGAAAAAATATATAAGATGATGTCCCAAAGATACCCCTATGATACATTTCAAGATTGATGAGGATGACAAATGTTAGATTAGTGATGATTTGATGTCGATGTTAGATTTGGTGATTTTATTTATATTTGATTTGGGATGTTGTTGATTAGATATATGATAAATTATTGATTAGAGGATATAAATATACATTGTATTCAAACATCCATCCATTATTCATTGCTAAAACAAGTATTTGATCATCACAATATAATAAATCCTTTTTAATGTAACACTATTCACTATACACCATGATATGTTTATGACCATGATGACATTTTACCATAGTGCATGTTGGACTAACACAAGGGACATAAAGATAAAAAAAATAGTGTACAAATAGTATATAGTATAAGAAACCATTGGTATAAGGAACCAAAATGACATGATCATCATATTATATTGCATATATGATAACATAAATGATGTACAAAGATATACAAAATTCCTAATCAAAGATAAATGCAGACAAACATATAAGCATATATGATCAAATATAAATATATACATGATAAAATACATTAAAACAAGTCAAACATCATTAAATATCATATAATTAAAACAATAAAAATCTGAATACATATTATATGATGATTTATGTTAGGAATAAGTCCACTTATCTCATCCAAAAAAAGTACATGTACTAGGTACTTCCCCATATAAGAGGCACGCAACCCATATTTAGATTCAAATAAGTTATACATCAATTATATCTGGTAGGGATAGAATATACTTAGATGTAGGTAGGTTTATCTCCCATACCCCTTCCACCTTGCATTATGAGTTATTATTTTATCTATCAGGTCCTTAGTCGGGAGTCTCAACTCATCCATCTCACTAGAACTATACTAGGTCTAGTTTAACTAGATGAGTTGAGACTAGACTAATCTAACAATCAGGACCCCACCCCCTATATATTATATTTATTATTACTGATCCACCTCCCATTCCATTGGTAATAGAGGGATATGAGAGGAGGATTCTATACAATCTAGAGCCTAATTACACCCACACCAACTCCCCTCCCCCCTTGGGTAGGGTGGGGAAGGGAGGAGGCCATACTCACCTACACCCTATATGGCTATATACTAGAATATTATTTTTTATCTTGATGAAATTGTTAAGGTGTGGAGCTAAAAGCTTCACCAAAGGAGTGTTTTACAAAGTTGCAGGTTTACACAGCCACCGGCGTCGGTCAGGAGAGACCGACGTCGGTCAGGAGAAATTCAGGAGATGCTGGCGTCGATCATTATTGGCCGACGTCGGTCAGGTGCAAGCAAGAAGGAACCGACGTTGGTTACCTGTGCATCCAAAAAGCTATTTCCATGGACAAAATAGATTATTTGCATGATAGGATTAAGTCATAGTCTTAAGTCCGCGTCTCTATTATTAGTAAGACTATTTTTAGAGCCCTTGTTTAAGAGGCATAACTATTGGTTGTAAAGGCATGCTCATGTTTCCTAATTATTATATAATAGGATAGATCTTCTTAGCTTATTATATGAGTAGTGTTGAATAGTACGGAATTGTATATGTGAATCATTCCAGGTTGTTGGAGTTGATTATACTTGAGAGAGAGAGCTCTTGAGGGAAAGAGATCTAGAGAGAGATTTGTACATCTGAGAGAGGTGTGGAAGAAAAGAAGTTTCTTCAATTGTATTCCTTATGTAAAGAGTTTAATACAAGTTTTTAGGGTGGTTTCTTGTATCTCTTCTTCTTGCTATATTTCTGATTCTAGTTACTTATCTTTCTGGTTTAATTCCGCATTTAATTACTTTCATATTGTAATCAACATTGTTGGTTGATCCCCAACAAGTGGTATCAGAGCTTAGGTTGACTAAAAGTTGTTTTAGATCTGGTTAGTGTGTATTGATTACAGGGTACTCACAGGGGTTTCTGCAGGGATTTCTGTTTGAGTGGGAGAAGCAATGGCAGAAGAAAGTAAACTGAGAATGGAGAAGTTTAATGGCAAAAATTATCAACATTGGAGAATGCAGATAGAGGATTATCTATATTAGAAAGATCTATACTTACCATTAGGTGGGGTTGCAAAGAAGCCCAAAGACATGGATGATGAAGAATGGGAAGTTCTTGACAGAAAGGCTCTGGGGTCTATAAGACTGAGTCTGGCATCTACTGTGATATCTAATTTATCACAAGCAAAGACAATGGTAGAGTTGATGACTACTTTAGCAAATTTATATGAAAAACCCTCAGCTTCTAATAAGGTATATCTTATGAAGCAGTTATTTAATTTGTGTATGCAAGAAGGTGGATCTATATCTAATCATCTAAATGATTTCCATGGTATTGTGAATCAATTAAGTTTAGTCAATATTGTGTTTGATGATGAAATTAAAGCTCTTTTAATATTATGTTCTTTGCCTGAAAGCTGGCATAGCTTGGTAATGGCAGTTAGTAATACTGCATCTGCTTCAAACATTTTAAAAGTAGAGGATGTTGTTAGTGTAATCTTGAATGAATAAATTTGTAGGAAAAACATAGAGGAAACATCAGGGAATGCTTTAAGTTTTGAGAGCAGGGGAGGCAAAAAGAGAAGAGCAAGAGGAGATCAAGGTCTAAGTCAAAGGTGAGAGGCAGATCCAAATCTAGAAATGGCAGGAGGCCACAATGCTAGAATTGTGGAAAGATGGGGCACATAAGCAAAAATTTCTAGTTAAAGCCTAAAGAGGACAATCAACACGAAGGAAAAGAAGAAGCAAAGGTTGCAGGTATTGCACAAGATGCTTTAATATTCTCTTTGCATAATAATATAGAATCTTGGGTTTTAGATTCTGGTGCATCTTTTCATGCTACCCCCAATAGAGAATATTTTAGTGACTATATCCATGGAGATTTTGGAATAGTGTACTTAGGGGATGATGAACCTTGTAAAATTATTGGCAAAAGAAAAGTGTAGCTGAAAATGCAAAATGGCAACACATGGGTGTTGAGAGATGTGATGCATGTTCCCAGATTGAAGAGGAATTTGATTTCTGCAGGAAAGTTAGGGGATGAGGGTTGTATAGTAACTCTCACAGCTGAATCTTGGAAGGTGACCAAGGGTGCACTTGTAATGGCCAGAGGTAAGAGAGTAGGTACTCTCTATTTATGTAATTGTGTTACTAATATTTCTCCTTCTGTATTATCTACTTTAGATGTGGATGCAAAATTGTGGTACTCAAGGCTTGGCCACATGAGTGAGAAGGGAATGTCTATTCTTAAGTCAAAAGGTAAGCTTTTAGATTTGAAAAGCATAGATCTGGATTTTTGTGAGCACTGTGTTTTTGGGAAATAGAAGAGAGTGAGTTTTCTCAAGACTGGGTCAACAAAGAAGAAGCATAAGTTACAGCTTGTTCACACAGACGTGTGGGGACCGGCTCAAGTTACTTCTATTAGAGGATCACAGTACTATGTTTCATTCATAAATGATGCTACAAGAAAAGTATGGGTCTATTTTATTAAGAATAAATCTGATGTATTTGAGACTTTTAAGATTTGGAAAGCTATGGTTGAGAATGAAACAGGTAGAAGATTGAAGTGCCTGAGATCTGACAATGGTGGTGAGTTTTGCAGCTATAAGTTCAACTGGTATTGTTATATGCATGGAATACGTAGGCAAAGGATGGTTCTAAGGACACCTCAGCAAAATGGAGTTGCTGAAAGGATGAACAGAAAAATCATGGAGCGTGCAAGGTGTATGAGATTGCATGCTAGTTTGCCCTTAGATTTTTGGGTAGAAGCTGTGGATATTACAGTGTACTTGATTAACAGAGGACCCTCTACAGCTTTGGATGGTGGAATTCCAGAAGAGGCATGGATAGGTAAAAAGGTAGATCTCTCATTTCTCAAAGTTTTTAGTTGTGAAGCCTTTGTGCACGTTGATAAGGAAAATAGAAAGAAGCTAGATGCTAAGTCTATGAGGTGCACATTTATTGGCTATGGATCTGATGATTTTGGATTTAGGTTTTGGAATCTAGGAACTAACAAGAAAATTAGGAGCCATGATGTTGTTTTTAATGAAAAAGTGATGTATAGTGATCAGCTGAAGAAGCTGAATCAATTAGGGTAGAGCAATGGAGAATTGGATGAGGTGACGGTCCAAAATGAGCTCATAGGAAAAATTAATCACAGACAGGAAAGCACAGAGATCGATGTCAGTCAGGTAGGAACTGACGTTGGCAATACAGGAACCGATGTCGGTCAGACAGTGACTGACATCAGCCAGGTAGGAACTGACGTCAGTTAGGACGAACCGACGTCGACCAGTAATAGGTCTGGAAGTGACTGAGGTTGGTCACTGTCAGAGAATTTGGGCAAAAAGTGTGTTGTGAATGAGTCTCAGATGCCCATCAGGAGGTCAAAAAGGGTAAGTAAACCTCCAATTTGATATTCCCCTTCATTATTCTATTTATTGCTAACTGATGGTGGAAAACCAGAGAGTTTTGAAGAAGCAATACAGGTGGAATCCAAGAATCAGTGGGAGCGTGGCATGGTTGAGGAAATGGAGTCCTTGAGAGAGAACCAAACATGGGATTTGGTTGAGTTGCCAGCTGGTAAGAAGACACTAAAGAACAGATGGACCTATAGATTGAAGCAAGGTGAGAATGGATAGATGAGATATAAGGCCAGGTTGGTAGTGAAAGGATCTGCACAAAAGCCAGGTATTGATTTTGGTGAGATTTTTTCTCCTGTTGTTAAAATGACTTCTATACGGGTTGTATTGTCTTTAGTTGCTATTGAGAATTTGCATCTTGAGAAACTTGATGTTAAGACAGTGTTTCTTCATGGAGATTTGGATGAAGAAATAGATATGGATCAGCCGGAAGGATTTGAGGTCAAAGGTAAGGAGAAGCTAGTGTGCAGATTGAAGAAAAGCTTGTATGGCCTCAAGCAAGATCCTAGACAGTGGTATTTGAGATTTGACAGGTTTATGACTGAGCATGGCTATAGTAGGTGTCAATCTGACCATTATGTGTATTTTAAGAGATTGGATAATGGTAGATATATTATTCTGTTGTTGTATGTAGATGATATGCTAGTTACAGGATCACACATGCAGGATATCTCTGAGCTTAAGGTGAAATTAGCTCACACATTTGCCATGAAGGATTTGGGAGTAGCAAAGAAAATCCTTGGCACGAGCATTAAGAGAGACAGGAAAAATCATAGATTGATTTTGTCTCAAGAGGATTATGTGAACAAGGTGTTGAAACGGTTCAATATGCAAGATGCAAAATCGGATAAGCACACCTTTGGTTGGACATTTTAAATTGAGTAAAGAATAATGTCCTAATTCACATGATGAGGTAGACTACATGAGTAGATTTCCATATTCTTCTGCAGTAGGGAGTTTAATGTATACAATGGTTTGTACTAGACCGGATATTGCCCAAGCAGTGGGAGTTGTAAGTAAGTATATGGCCAATCCAGGTAAGGAGCACTGGAAAGAAGTTCAGTGGATCCTTAGATATCTAAGAGGAACCAGTAGTAGGAATTTGTGCTATAGAGGTTCAGATACTTCTCTACATGGTTATGTAGATTCAGATATGGTAGGTGATTTAGATGGTAGAAGAAGCACCACAGGATATGTTTTCACTGTTGGTGGAATGGTGGTTAGTTGGATATCAAAGTTGTAGAAGGTTATTGCCTTGTCAACTACAGAAGCAGAATATATTAAAGTCACAGAGGCTAGCAAAGAGATGATATGGATGACACAGTTCATGGAAGATCTTGGAAAGGAGCAAGAGAGTTGTAGACTATACAGTGATAGTCAGAGTGCAATCCATTTGGCTAAGAATTCAGCCTTTCATTCAAGAGCAAAGCATATACAGCTTAGGTACCACTTCATACGACAGGTATTGGAGGATGGTGAGTTGAAGCTGGAGAAGATCCATACAGATAAGAATCTTGAGGATATGTTAACCAAGCCAGTTACAAAGGAGAAGTTGAATCTTCATTCAACTTCTGTTGGTCTTCATGATTGAGTTGAAGATGGAGGAGTTAGAAGATGTTGCTGTACAGGTACTGGTGCAGCTATTTATCTCCAAGTGGGAGATTGTTAAGGTGTGTAGCTAAAAGCTTCACCAAAGGAGAATTTTGCAAAGTTGTAGGTTTACACAGTCACTGACATCAGATCAGGAGTAGTTTAGGAGATGCTAGCATCGGTCATTATCGGCTGATGTTGGTCAGGTGCAAGCAGGAAGGAACCGATGTCGATTACCTATGCATCCAGAAAGCTATTTCCATGGATAGAACAGATTGTTTGCATGATAGGATTAAGTCATAGTCTTAAGTCCGTGTCTCTATTATTAGTAAGAATATTTTTAGAGCCCTTGTTTAAGAGGCATAACTATTGGTTGTAAAGGCATGCTCATGTTTCCTAATTATTATATAATAGGATAGATCTTCTTAGCTTATTGTATGAGTAGTGTTGAACAATACAGAATTGTATATGTGAATCATTCCAGGTTGTTGGAGTTGATTGTACTTGAGAGAGAGAGAGCTCTTGAGGGAAAGAGATCTAGAGAGAGATCTATACATCTGAGAGAGGTGTGGAAGAAAAGAAGTTTCTTCAATGGTATTCCTTCTGTAAAGAGTTTAATACAAGTTTTCAGGGTGGTTTCTTGTATCTCTTCTTCTTGCTATATTTCTGATTCTAGTTACTTATCTTTCTGGTTTAATTCTGCATTTAATTGCTTTCATATTGTAATCAACATTGTTAGTTGATCCCCAATAGAAATCCTATAGAAGGAAGTGTTAGGTGATGAATTAATGTGACAATGATATGAGATGTGAGGTTAAATTAGAAGGGCAATTGTAATGAGTTGTGGGATAAGGAATGATAAACTTTCTTTGATAAAAGTTTTGACTTTAAATGTGATGGGTAACAAGATTTGGACAAGGTGTTCTTGAGATAATTTAAATTTTGAAGGTGAGTTAGGTATTAAATGGGGTATGGTAAAAGTAACCCTATGTTTGACTAGTTGACTTAGATAGAGAGCTAAGAAAAGCTCATGATTTGATGGGTTCTAGGTTTTCAATTAGAAAATATATGATTTTACTAATATTGACTTGGTCATAATTGATACTAATCAAGGTTTATTTTGAAAATACTATCTTAAATAAGAGATAAGATGGGATTTCATCAAGTTTAGAGGGGTTGATAATTTGATTAGATAGAGGGGTTAACTTATACAAGAGGGGTGACGATGATTTGACCATTAAGAAAGCTTATAGGATTATGATGAGTGATAAAAAATGAGTCAAACTAAGTATTAAGAGGTTAAAAAGGGGTGTTAATGGAAATTTATGGTTATGATGTGTATTTATATTAGGACCTAGATTTTAGATAGGGATAAGGATAATTTAGGGCACAAGATAAGATGACCGGGATATTTTTGGATTTTTTAGATTTTATAATTTTTTTGCTTTTTTGGTATATTTATAATTTTTAGGCATTTTTGGAATATGTATGTACACAAAGGGTTTATTATCAATTAGAACCCAAGCCTATAAACTAGGATGGGGAATGATGGAAAATATAATGATGAAAATATTTGGGTGATGCTTCATAGGGGGTGATGAATGATGAGGAATGAACTATGGACCTCCAAGAACTATATTGTGTGGGAACCAGCTATTTAGTTGCCTAAGTACCCTTTAGGGATATGCCAAGATGTTCCTAGAACATGTATAAAGACATATTCCACTCCCTTATGAAGTTCAAAATGGGAAGAAAGGATGGACACAATAGGATGTAAAAACATGATGGATAAGGAAGGTATAATATGATTAGGATGGGTAGGGATGGTGGTAGAGGGATATGATGGATAAGGATGTTTTAAAGAGGGATGTGATGTAGATGGGGTTGAAGATGGATTTAATGACATGAGTGTAGGGGTGAAGTGGATTTTTCCCCCAAGTGTTGAGGTATCTATGGACAACAAATTGTTTTACCATGATGCCATAGATTGATTTTCATTATGGTACATACCCAAGGCACCAAAACACTAGTTTTCACCATTGGATGAATGTTTTTTAATTTTTAATTTTTTTGACTTTTAATTTCTAATGTCATCTTAATTTATTGGAGGTGTATGAGATGTAGTGATGCTAACACTTGTCTAATCTTCAACCAACAACTATTCTAAATATATGTGTCATTAGGAGCATGTTTTTAATGTAGGTTTTATGGATGCCATTGGGACCTTTGTTGACTCTTGATTTTGATTCATATAGACATCTCAACCATGTATATTTGTAACCCCTAAAATATAAAATGTTTCTTGGGAATATTATTTATGTTATGGATATGATTAAGGCTTGGATTTGATGGTGGTGTATATGATGTGAAGGAATGACGGCTGAATGAGGATTCGGACTAGAAATCTCACACACCATTGAATATGTTTGGTATGTTTTTCACATTGTATATTGTATGACAATAGATATTACAGGATCTAATAAGTTTTCAATTCTTTATTATTTAATATAAATATTAGAAGGATTATCAATGACATTGTTACTGATTTTGATGATGACTTATTGATTTTTGACTTTGACTACCCATGGTGTGTTAAATAAGGTTTCACTAGAATAAATTGTCTTTTGAATTTGATGACAACTATTTTGAATTCATAGTCCCCTAGTGTGTCAAATAGGTTTTCACTAGGGGAAGATGTTTTTTGACATAGATTTTTCTATAATGGACTTTAATTTAGCTGATGTTTTAACTTATTTTAATTTATAGCTAGATCAAAATTGACTTCATGATTATAATTTATTATTTTATTATCATCTTGGATATTTATAGATTTGACACATGGCATGTTGATTTTGGAGGACTCTAATGATGCATGATTCTATTCACTCCCATTGAGGATTATGATTAAATGAGTGTTGATGGGGGGAAAGGATCAATGACGGATGATGATCAAGGGCATGGATTGGTAAGGTCAATGAGTGGAGAGTGGGTAATATGACCCTCATAGATACCACTAGGAGACCCAATGTCAATGTTGAATAAAACCTTCCCAAGATTTATGAAAGGATCAATAGGTTCTTTATATTGATTTGTAAGATAAACATCCAAAGTGATACCAAATCCATTATGGTAATCTTAAGCTAAGATTTCATCTTGAAGTCTGATAGTTATTTTTATGACATTATCATCTGGGCACAATTCAATAGGCATCCCTTACTACTAGTTGATATAGAGTCATCCTAAAATAGGTTGTTATTAACATGAACTTCAAAATCTATAAGGAATGATGATTTTGATGTTGAATCTAATACGAATTTAGATGTTGATGATGTTGGTGATAGCTATGATGTTGAATTTGATGTTCATGTAGACAATGTTGAGGATATGATGTTGCTTGGATATGATGTGTTAATTGTGGCTGAAAGGAGGGCATATTAGATAATATTTTCTACAATTAACCTCTTCACTTTTTATTTAGTGATAGAGGCTTTAAGATGAAGTGACTTTTGGAATGAGGGATATGACATGATAGATGGAAGATACATGGTTTTTAAATGATGGGTTTGACAAAGATTGGTTTGTTGTATTTAGCTTGGTTTGTAAGCTTGATCATGGCTAGGAAAGATATCTTGGAATATCTATTATTTACTCTAAAACTAGGATCCATCTGATTTATTCTCAATTTTGATGTCATAGTGGTCAATGAGATATTGGATGTAATTTTTGAAATTATGACATTAGATAATATCATGCCCATGGATTACATGGTATTGATAATATTAGTATTATCTATACTAAGAGGGATTGGGTTTGGTTAGATCAAAATTATTAGTATGTAGATAGATGATCATGTTTATAGTAACTAGTTGATGCAAGATGGCTTCTAATGATGTAGGGAGAAGAGTATATTATCTCTCTTCACAACTTTTCTTGGATGTAGAAGTATTTGAGTGTAGGCTAGATAATTACTAGGGGTATGGTAATTCCATGATATAGTAGGTATAAGGTATTTGACACAACTTAGGAGATGTATTGGAATTAGATGGGGTTTTTAGGATAGAATTCCATTTCCTAGTGTGGTAAGGGATTTGTGATTGGCTATGACTAGTAGACAAATTTTTTGAATGTGATTGGATAGTGAAAGGAATAAGAGTAGATTGATGTTTATGGGGAAGGATGGGGGAATATTTTCTTTGATTAATTTTAGGTTTTGTGGGGTTAAAGTATATAGGAAGTCAAGTACCCATTTCTAGGAGTCATAAAAAGACTACCTCCTTGTTAGCAAAGATGTATTTTTTTATTAAGGTGACATCTAAATATATTTTAGAGGCTATGGATTAAGATGGGAGAAAGGAAGAATGATGGGATTATGGGGGATTTGGATCAAATTTATATCTTAGACTATTTAATGAAGGATTGGTTTATGTTTGGTTTCAAGTTTGACTGAGTGATGTAAGATGTTTGATGATATGTGATAGCTATTGGGTGAATGATCTTGATCAAACTAGGTTAGGACGTGAGCTAGCTAAAATATAGATGGTTGGTATTGATTAATTATTTAACAATGAAGAGCAAATATAAGCTCTTGGATTTGACTAAGATAGGGGATATGTTTGAATAGATAAAGAGATGTGACTAGGTAGTAAAAGACCTTTGATGGGGTTGATTTGACTTGATTTAGACTACCTCAAGTGATTAAATGATGTGCTCAAGTTGGGGATTGGATGATTTTTATGATGAGATTGGAATAAGTGGTTGATAATAGTTAATGGGTTTTATGATTCAAACTTGACTACATTTAGATGAAAGAAAGATTATGATGGTGACTATGACATGTGAAAAGGGGATGTTGCCAATGTGAGCCAAGGTAAGTGTAGGACTAGGCTTGATAGGATTAGGGATGATTGGTTGAAATATATGGGTATGGATAAGTCTATACTATAAGTGATTTTTTTTGATAAGATAATGATGTGATTGAACTTGATTTAGTATTTTTACTTGAGGATTATGTTGTGTCCAACACACTCAATTCATGAAAGAATCAAGCCAATAACTCAAATTTAAATTCTCACTGGGTCAAACTCCAAACATAATAAATTCAAAATATCTTTAAGGATCCTTATAAGTTCCAAATGGAAAATTATTTTACCATTATTGATCTCATCTTCCCATAATTTGCCTCACTTTCAACTCATTTCTTTGCCCCCATGATTTCTTTACTCAAAAGTCACTGCCATAAATATATATCCATTTTATGCCATGGCTACTTCATCCTTTAACCCCAAGGTTGAGTTTGAATATTTAGACACCACCTTCTTTGATAAATTTACCCACTTCAAGCCTTCCAATGAGATATTTAAAGTGATCTAAATGGTATCCAAGTTAGTCTCTAGTGACAACAAGGATGGGGATGAGTTCATAAATTCCCTCAGAGTGTACAAGAAGTGTGGGTTATATAGAGTCATAACTAAGCTATAAGTCTTCCCCTATGTAAACCTCTTTAACAAAAATTTTCTCACTTCAAGTGAGTACAAGATGGCACTCATAATGTTGTGTATTCTATGGATCCCAATATATGATCATAAATATTTTAGGGAGTGCATTAAAGGTGTACTAAAACCTCATAAAATACACCATTTCTTATGATGTGGCCATAGTTGATGCATGGACCAACACCTACCAAATATACAATGTCTTGAGGGATTAGGTGGAAGACCTAGATGCTGAATGGATTAATAAAGTATACACTGAATCTTACACTATATACACCTTCAAGGAAGGGATTCATGTGAGGATGATCCTATTATATCAAATGTTCAAGGTGAATAACTATATGCATGACAATATTTTATGGGTGCCCATGATAAATATAACCCTCAAAGGCAATCAGGTATTAGACCTTAGAGGCATGATCTATTTTGACCTTGTTAATGTAGTATCAAATGTTCAAGGTAGTAGAGGTAATTTATATACCATAAGAAACTTTTTGGATGTAATGTGTACCACCATCATGTTTAATCCCTCTATCTCTCCATCATGGGTTCCCAAAGGTGTAATGGTCCATGTAGTTTTTTATAAACTCTATCACCACCATTAGTAAAATCACATCTAATGGATTTATGAGTCCTATTTAGTGTTCTATATGACCATCAATGAGGCAGGCATGCCTAGGATCTCTAAATAAATAAAGTAATATCTCACCTACACTAGTGATTAATGGTAATATAGGGATGACGCCATCATCTAAGTGGTTGGTACCCTCAAAGCTCCCCTTTTCTTACCTTACCAAGTTTTAAACTAGTTCAAAAAGTAAGATATTTCCTATTAACTATTTGAAGACATATTTGGTCACTACATCAACTATCAATAGAAGGCTTGCCTAGCCTTCCCTATCATCATTAGGCATCATATATATATGATTATATCCCTATTTAATAAGATGGTGGTAGATAAAGATTCTTATGACTTAACTAGGGCATAACATAGAGAATAGACCCCCATGACATCATCAAGACCCATGTGGATAAGTATCAGTCCCAATTCAAGATCAATTATGTTCAATATCCCAATGAGGATGATGAGGTCCAGTTTAACCCTATAGATGAAAAGGAGTTGCTCACCTAATTTGAGGCTAAAAATAGGAAAAAAGGGAAAGTAGGTTTAGCCTGGGCCATTTTCCCAAAGTGGCCCTACCTCCTCTACATTATCTGAGGTAAGGGAGGATGTTTAGGTGACTCCTAATCAAATTTTAAGGAGGATATTTCAATTGGTTCCTCTATGAAATTCTCCTCCCTATCCCTCTACTGCACCTCCACCACCTCTCATTATTCAAGCTGACTAACCAATAGCTACACAAGTGTTTTAGTTTAACATCAATATCAATCTAAAGGTGATCCTAAAGCATGACCAACATATGGTAGCCATGGATATCCCTTCCCCTACTTCCATAGTCTAATAAAAACCCAATGGATCACTACCTGGTTTCTTATTCCCATAGTATCCCACTTAGTTGGTGCCTCCCCTCTTTCTTATTTTACCCCCTCCATAATTAATCCAAGTGTATTTGGCTTCGACTATGCATAGTATCAAAACATCCTAATTTAATTTTACTCAATCTATTCCATCTATAGGGAACTTGATATCACCTTTACTAGTTATTCCAAAGGTTTGACCACCTTTAGGTGCTCCTTATTCAACAAGTCTAGTTGCATCCCCAATATTAAGTGCACCTATTCATAGTTCAATTGACCCCAACCACATCAATGATGCCAACAGTTAATCAATAGACACCTCAGGCATCCCTTATCACTTTTTCCACTGTATCTCTTTCCACTACACCAATGTAAACTGATATGGGCAAAAGTCCCAAGAAGAATCAAAAGGTAAATCCTACTCTTCAAGCCCTTGTTGATCCTTACATCATTCCCAAGCTCTCTTTTCCATTATTTAGATGCCCAAAGATTTAGATTTAACTAGATAATTTATTCCTTCCTATTGAATGGCTCTCTCCCTAGCATTATTTCCCCATAGTTCAATTTGACCCAAATCTAATGGTAGGCCCAAATGTTCCCATTGGCTTACCCTTTCATCCTACCTCCTTATGCCTCCATAAATCCCCTTCTTCCATTTATTTCATCCTTAATTCCATTAAATTCATCTATTACTCCTATTCTCAAACCTCCACCTATCACCTCCATCTATACCACCCCAACAACACCCACTTCTATACTAGGAGTCACCATAGTGTTGCAGTCACCCAAGATGATCATGTAAGGAGATTCAAAAGTGTAGTGGGAGTTCGATAGACCTTAGGGAACATGAGGAGGATCTTCATGTATAAATTAATTTAATAAGGATACCTTATGTTTTGGTAGACCCAATAAGATTTAATATCCCTCACCAAAGTGAGAAAATCTACTGGAGAAGATAAAGTGTCTGAGGATCTAGTCTATGTGCTTTGGACCACTCATGACATGTTTGAGAAGCTCAGGGAAGACATGTAGAAGTAGGTATGGGTGTTTGATCTTTAGGTAAAGAGAACATTCCTTATGGAATTTATTGGAAAAGTTAAATAAGACTTCATATAAGTCTTTTCAACTCTCAATCAGGTGGTTGAAACACTAACCAAAAGTAGAGCACATATCTAGAGGGCACATGTGCATTTAAAAATAATTTCTATCATAGATAGTGAGTAAATAAATCTCATCATGGTTATCCAAAAGGGAATGTTAATAAAGATTAAAATCATGCTTACCTCATACCTAAGCCTATATCAGAACTATTATGGGAGTATGAACACATCATTTAAATAATGGTTGGCCTTAGCATAGATAATTGTGGGATCTTTGGAAAAAAGTAAGGAAAGGATGTTGACCTATTTGAGGGAGTTAAAATCACCATGTAATTCCACCTAGATGACACCCTACTGGATAACAGTGAGTTATAAATTCAATTGGGTAATTTTTACTAGGTTATGAAGATAAAAGTGAAAAAACCCAACAAAGTTAGGACTAAGGTAGTTCTATAACTCTCAACTAAATATAATTCAAAAATTAGCCAGGTCTTTAAAGTGAAAGTGTCTTTGGAATCTGCATTCCAAGTACATCAATGACTCTTGACCCAATTAGAGGTGATATTTTAAGATCCACCTATGAACTTGGGTAAGTTATATAAGTAGTTTGACTTGGTGGTAGCCACACTAGTAACTAGGGAGGCATAACCCAAGCAGCAGGGAGGTAGTTCTTCTCTAGTTCACCAACAGATCAACTGAGTGGGCCCCTAGGGGCATATTTTAGGAAAGTGGGGAATATTTTATTTATTTTGAATCTTGTCAATTATAATAACCTTGAGTGGCCATCATGGAAAAGGATGGGAAGTTATTGCTACTTGGAGGTGAGCCCTATCCTTCTATTTATTATAAATTGCCTTCCCTTTGCATGGTCAGTAATTTATGTAAAGAAACTCTATTAAAAATCTAATAGAATGCTTTTATTTTTTTAACCTAGTTTTATGCTCATAGAATGTGGTCCATTATTTCTAAGTTCTAAGTGAATGTTTATGCAATATGCAATATTATGTGTTTATGTTATAGATATGAATATGGTAGTTAGATTATGCATTTGCTAGTCTAACTCCTGGTATGTTCTTTTCAATCTTTTTGTGAATAATTTATACTCTATGTAATTTTAGTTATAAAGTGTTTCAAAATATTTATGTGTCAATTATTACAAATATTTTGAGTTTTTACATTCTTTAGAAGACCTAAAAGTAAAATATTCATATTGGTTTCCCTTTATAAGCTTACCCACTAAGTGGCTAAAGTTTGTGCAAATGTTGAACCTAACACACAGTGGTATAATTGTGACTTGGCATGTTTTTATTTTTTAGGAACTAGCATTCTCCAAATTATAAAGACCCTTTTTATACCTTACCTTGCTCCCATTTTTATGTTTATTTTGGAACTAAAACACTCTCCCATGTTCTATAAATTAGTAAATATTGGATTAACAACAATAATGAGTAAGAGTTTATTTAGTTGGTAATAAATTCTAAGTGTAACCATAAATACATTAAGCCTATGGTGGTAATAACTATTGCTCTTTGAGTAGAACAAAGTTAAACTACTTGATCCTTGGATTGAACCAACATTAGTCCTAAAATTAATGAGGGGATATCTTGATCCCATGTGTTTTCTCCCACTTTATTCCTATGAAACACTCAATCTCATGAGTTCCTTTAGATGCAAGGATCTTGGGTGCAATAATAAATAAAACTAGAAAGAGGGATTTAATATTTATTTTATTTAGTCTTTCCACCTTTCCTTTACATTTTACCCATTTTTGTGTGCTTAAAACACACATAACAATAGCTAAAACTAGAAGGAGGACCCTAATAAAGAAGTTTTAACCCACTAGTTTACCCTTAAACAATCTAGAGCCTACTACATAGATTACTAGGTCTAGATCCAATTAAGGTAGACTGATTATTTCACCCTTAAAATTGTATAAGAGAGCCAATTTTAGTGGAAATAGACCTATACCTATCATTGTTTCCATTATATCCTCCTCTCAGTATCCCCAAAATAGACCCCCTAATGGCTTCCCTTGTGGATTGCTTAACCAGGTCAAGTATAAACATTCCTAGAGTCATTCATGACTTACCTAGGAATCCAAAAAGGTATCTTCCCCATTTTACTCATGGTGTGGAATGAACTACCAAAGAAAATGTGACATGTTATAAAACTACCCTAAGGATTTTGAATGTAGAGCATGAATATGTAGCCTACATGTTATTTCCATTCACTTTGCTAGATTTAACCTATTATTGGTTCCTCAATCTTTTTGAAAATTCAATCATAGGATGGAAATAATTTATCAAAATATTCTTAGCTCAATTTGGTCAAGTCATCAACTCTAGTGTCCTATACTAATAGTTTTCTTATATCAGGAGGGAACAAAATAAACCCTTCAAAAATTTCAATGCTAGGTTTAAAAAAATGTACAACTAGGTCATCTTGGTCTATCAACTAAATAACCAACTAGCACTTAAAATGTAAAATAATGCCTTAGACCCCTAGATAGCCATGTTCCTTAGGTAAAAACCCCTCATAATATACCTACCCTTAGGCTATACAAAGCTCATAAATGTTGAGAGACAATTGAACCCTCAAGGTCAAATGATGGCTCCCATTCCTAATGATTTACCAAACATGTTGACTTTGAACCTCATTCCCAATGCAAAAAAGAACCTACACCTATCTTAGTCATTACTGTAACTAACTATATCCTTTTGAGAATCACTACCTTGAATTAGCATTTGGGATTTCTTAACCCATTTAACAATGAAATGGTTCCCCAATTGTAGAAACAAGTAATGTTAGTAGTAGTTAACATTACACAATCCTTACCCCAAGAGTCAAATAAAAATGAATTGGATGCTATATAATGGATGGTACAAAATCTTAGTAATGACTTCCTTGGCTTGCAAAGGTAGATGGGTAGTTCTAATGTTAAAATTTTAAATAATAAATTTAAGTACCAAAGACAAATAAAAAACTATAGTCACCCTCATAATTAGCTAGAGCCTTCCCCAAATAAGTTTATTAAAATTAACATTTGTGAGATAGCCCTTCAAAATTGGTGTTGTGTGCATAACATAGATCAACATAGAGAGATTCACCACATTGAAATCTACAGTGCCTTTGACATTTTACAAAAGGAAAGGGAAGAGTATGAGGTGGTGCCAAACCAAACAGAATCATCCAACATGGGTAAATCCCCTACTACTTCCATGGTGTTATAAACCATGGAGTTCCCTAACTACGAATAAAACTAAATAGAGGAGAGAATTAGCAAGGCACATTCCTTTCAAAAATTCCAATAGTGCAAATATTCCCTTATGAATAAGATGTAATAATAACTTGTCACCACATCAAACCCTCTCAATAATGGTGCAAACCTACTAGATCATAATGCTAGGAATGATCCACCACCTCTAAAACCTCACAAAACAAAGGCCCCTATTAGATTAAAGAGTTTTAAACAATGTGATTCCTATATGCATCTATTAAAAATTGGGTTTAGTCCCCATCATGTTAGATAAAGTCATAGTCCAACTCAAAAAGAATGAGGTTAAGGTAGTTGGGGAGCTTCTAAAAGTACATATGCATCTAGAGTTAGAACCTAGAATCCAAAAAATTCATGGACATTTAGGTTTTGGAGATTTCCTAAGCCTATAGGATATTCCTTATCCAATATTGGTCAAAATATTTGAATGGATATATGGCTACAAAATTCTCCCATATGTGCTTTCCTTATAAAGGAATAACTAATTAGATTATAGTAGATAGGGAACCTATAATGAAGCACATAATAACTAAGTAAAATGAAGTAAATCAAAAATTGAACCTAGTATCCCCTGACTAAGTGATTTATATGTTTAACATGAAACTTGATCAAGACAAAGTTGGAAATGAACATGAATGGATAGGATTGTGGTCCTTATACTTTAATGGGGCCCATTATAAACAAGGCATTAGATCAGGTGTTCTTCTAATAAAAAAAAAAGGAAAGTGATACATATCTTTATATATATTGTATTTCCCTTGTACTAACTAATCCTTGGGCTACAGTTTGCATTGAAGCAAAAGGCTAAAGAGCTAAGAGTGTTTAGTGACTCTGAGTTGGTTATAAACCAAATTAAGAGTATATTTTAGTGTAAAATATCATACCTCAGTAAATAAAAACATAGGAAATGGGACCTAATAGAAATGTTTGATGCCTTAAACATCATCCCTATACATAGGGAAGAAATTTTTGTTGCTGACTCATTAGCATCCTAAGTTACGAGCTTAACTTCCTTAGATGATACTGAGATAAAACAATTCAATGTTGAATTATTACTTTGACCCTCTATTTATGATAACATCATGAATTTTTAGGTTTATAAAGATGAATAACACATCATCTAATTCATTAATAGTGTTAGGGCATTGGAATCCTAAATAATATATGAAGAGGAAACAGATTGTTTCGAGGTTAAAGTTGACAAGGACATAATCCTCAATATCTAAATAAATTGAATCTTGAAGGGAATGATTTAATTGGATAAGTAATTCAACACATTTGACCCAACACCCCCAATTAAGAAACACAAATTTATAAGTTGAGTGTTGAGTAATTAACCTAGAGTCTTTGGAAAGACCTTGAATTATCAATATAGGTCCTAACTGAATAGACAAAAAGATGGAGAAACTTCAAAATTTATTGTTGAGATATAAGGAAATAATTTCTTTGGATTATTGGGACCTCAAAGTATTCAACCCAAGGGTGATTATTCATACCATCCCCTTTAATCTAGACCAAGGATAATTTTGGTATAAATAAAGAGTCATGAACTTGGTCCTTAAACCTTTAATACATAAAAAAGTTCACAAGCCCCTATCTATTAAAATAATATTCCTAGTTCATAATTCTATTTGGATGATAAAATTAGTGCATGTCTAGAAGAATAATGGTGAGACTAGGCTATGCATATACTTTTGATACCTAAATAGAACTTTAGATAAGGACAATTACCCATTTTCATCCCTTGATGAAGTGATCCAAATGGTTAATAGATCCCATATATTATCCTTTTGGATGGATTCTTGAGGTATAATCAAGTTTTAGTGAGTTTTGATGACTGAACCAAAACTGCATTCACCATGAAGTGGGGTACATATTCCTACAAAAGAATGCCATTTGGATTGATTAACACTGGAGTGACCTTCAAAGAGTGATGGATTTTATGTTTGGAGGTATAATTAGTAAATGTATAGTAATAAATGTGGATGATATAAATGTGTTTTTGAAATTCAAATCAGATCATATCTACCATTTATAAAAGGTATTTGAAAGGTGTAAAAATTATGGCCGTTCCTTGAACCTTAAAAAGAATGCATTGGGTGTCATTGAATGTAAGATTATTGGTCATAACATCATGAAGGAAGTTATTGATATCGATCCAAAAATAAATTATGTAAATTATAAATTACCTAAACCTTATAGCAAAAAATAGTTGAGATCCTTCTTTGGAAAATTGATTTTATTTGCAAGTTCATTTTTGGATTTGCTAAAATTGTAAAGCCCCTTAACACTATGTTGAAATAGGATGCTAAGATGGAGTGGCATGCTAATCCAAATAAATCATTTCATGACATAAAGGATTCCATCATGAAAGCACCCATGTTTACATTTATCTTTTTTCCTCT
Source organism: Torreya grandis (assembly GCA_037957365.1). NCBI lineage: Eukaryota > Viridiplantae > Streptophyta > Pinopsida > Cupressales > Taxaceae > Torreya > Torreya grandis. Next base: position 8,971,345 of record JARHVA010000019.1, on the reverse strand, counting down.
CAACACACCATTGTTTCCCAGCTCATGTAAAAATTGGATGAAGAAGAAAACCTATTTATTTTGTGAGCACCAATCTAAAGGATGCATAAATTAGGTAATCAACTTTGTATAAACATGCTTATGCTTTGGTCAAGGCTATAATAAAATTTAGGCACTACATTCTTAGGAATAAAATGCATACAATGCTACACTTGACTATTAAGAAAATAATAGGTTAGAATGAGATAGGTGAATGTAGAGGTAGATGGATGACCAAGTTATAGGAGTATGACTTAGAAATAAAACTTGACAAGATGTTTAAAGGAGAATGTCTTACCCAATTTATAACTAGGATTGATCCAAGGATCACTATGCATTAGTTAGTTTAGGATCTATTATTATATTAGGATTGGTAAAACCCAATTATCCATTACCTACTTTATGTGAACCTACCTAATAGAATCAATAAAATAAAAAAGAAAGCCCTCAAAATAAAGGAAACATAATACATGATAATTAAAGGAGTTTTATTTAGGAAAAATCATGAAGGCTTTTATCTTATATGTCTATCATAATTTGAAGCTATGGAAGTAATGACAAACTTCCATGAGAAACTAGGTACTGGTCACCTTGTAACACATGCGATGGAACATAAAATAATATGGGTGGGTTATTATTGGCCAAACCTATTTTGAGATGTCCATTCACATGTTAGGATATGACATAAATTTCATAAATTTTCCAAAAGATAAGACCATGTTGTAATGTTGTTGTAGTCAGTTATAGTAATGACACCATTTAACCAATGGGGATTAGATTTTAAGGGGTCATTAACCCCAACTCCTCAATAGGCCATAATTTTTTTATTGTGTCAGAGATTATTGCATAAGATGGACCAAGGTAGTGGTGATAAATAAAATCACTACTAATGATGAAATCAAGTCCTTGAAAAATAATATGACCACTTAGTTTGGGACCCTTGTCTCATGAGTCTATGATAATGACCTTGCATTTCAATATACAAAGTTCATTGAATGGGTGTATGAAAATGGGATAACTTTAAGTTTCTCATCTAATTACTACCTACAAGGGAATTAATTGGTAGAATTAAATAAAAAAACTTGATCAATGCCATCAATAAGTCTCTAGAGAAGCCTGGGAGTAGAATTCATTACTAAAATTTTATCTATGGGTTGACTGCACTAGGCATAAACATGCACTCAAAATCTCACCATTTATAGTAGTATATGGATTACATCCATTTATGCCAGTTAAACTTAGGCTACCTACCTACATTTTTATGTATCATTACATGGAACATAATGATAAAGTGAATTCTAGGCTCTTAGACATTACCTAGTTAGAAGTAGCTTGGGATGAAGCCTTACTAAACTTTAAAAAACATCACAACAATGTAAAGTGATGGTTTGACAAGAAGGCCAAGGTTAAATATTTTAGGATTTTAGATCTAATGATATTATGGAATAAAACCCATGAAAATAAGGGTCAACAATCCAAGTTTGTTCTACTTTGGATCGACCCATACCAATAGCTAAACTACTTAGGCATAATGTTTTCTACCTCAAAGACCTTGAAGGAAACAACCCCCCACTACTTGTGAATGAAAATTTATAAAATCATGACTTCACTGCTATCCCTTATAATGCAATTTCAAAATAATTACTACAAAGGTGGTAATGCATATATTAGATTAGGCTTAGGTTAGTTTGCTTATGTCATGTGTTTACTTCTGCTATTTTATTTATGTTATTTGTTTTATGTGTATTTATGCCCTATGTTTGTTTTTCTAAAATTTTAGTAGTTTATTTGCTCCCAAGTATCCCTTATCATAAGGGAAGACTTATGCCCCATGATTCAAAAAGAGGGACCAAGTTTAGAGAGTAATGACTACTCCAATGGATGACTAAATAATGAAAATTGGAACCAAGATTAACAAATAGAAAGTGAAACCCTAATATTTAATGTAGTGATAAGTAAATAAATTATACAAGAGGCATTGAGAGGATTTAAAGCCTCTAATTTAATACTAAGAAAATGAATTGAGAAATTTTTTACTGTAATCAAAGACATCAAAATCACTTTAAATGAAAAGAACAAGGTTATTATAGATTGTTAAATAAGTAAAATGTCATCTAGATATTAGAAACATACTAAAGTTACCATATGCCTTGGTTATATTGGCCTTCAATCCTCATGGATCAAACATCAAATATCAAATTAAAAAAAGTCTGAGTATTAAAAAAATGTATTTGTTAAGTTTCTTCCTCATAAAGGGTGATTTAAGCAACCTCCATCATAGACTTTCCATCTTGGCTGGAAATTGAGCAAGGCCAAAATTAGGACCAAAAGCATCTCTATCGAGGCTATAGATACTTGAATGGTAGTAGAGAAATGCTCAAGCCTTCCTCCCTCAACCAAAATTATATAAAATGCATACCCCTTCAAAAACCTTTTGATTTTTGAAATGTACTTGAACTTATTGAAGTAATCCATCCCATCCCTAATGCACAAAATGATTTTAAGGGATTAGAGCCTAGTACATTACTTATTGGAATAGACATGAGCACTTTTCATAATCAAAGTGTATCAAATAGATTTATACTTGCTTATCTTTATTTTTAATATTATATGATCACAGTCTAGGTTTTAAATGCTGGGGCATCATTTTACCTATAAAGTCACAATTTTTATTCCAATGCACCCCCTTTTTTAGAGAGGTGGGGGACCCATTTTAAAATGATCAATTTAAAGTCCCTAGATTTTTAATCCCTTTCTGATCATATTTTTGTGAAAATACTCAAACTTATGTGTTTCCCCAATTTAAAAAGTGTCTAACATGGTTGTAATTATAATTTAATCTCTGTTAAATACCCCTATAGTATTTTTGTATTTAATCATAGTTGAGCCCTTATTGCATCCTAATAAGAACAAAACACTTTCATACTTAGAATGTTTTTATTACACTAATTTTTTTCATAGATTTGGATTTGTAATAGGGTTCCCTAAGTCTCAATATCCTAGAGTATCAATTTGAATCTCATAAATATTCATTGGTATACATGTAATCATTTGAGTTGATTACATGGCTTCCTTTTAACTTAATCTCTTTTCATGAATTTTTGTATAAATAATTATTAAATGAGGAAGCATTACGTGGCCCAGGCTATCAAAAGTATCACTCTTCTATATATATCAAAGATGTTATAGCTAGAGAGAACCTAAATAATTAGGTTTTTACACTATAATATGTGTCAATATCCTAGACCTATAAGATATGTTAGAGCTTAAGAGATCCAAACTGAATGAAAGACTGCCACATGGCCTAGTTGTCATAGATGTTAGAGCCTGACCATTTAGGTTAGATTGCTATTAGACATGTTATTTTCCAATATCTATAATATATGTTAGAGCCAAGAAAACCTAACTAAATAAAAGAGTGTCATGTGGCCTGATCATCAGACATGTCAGTCTCCTAGACTTGTAAGAGATGTCAGACCCTAGGAGACCTTGACTTGCCAAACCATACCATGTGAATCTTTTGTACATATTTTTAAAAGAGGCCCAAGATGACCCAAGGTGATCAAAGGGAGGTATAGTTAGATTAAAATCTAATCATAGGATGCCACATGTCACCTCACTCCTTTAGCTAGCAATTCCTACTCTTGAATGTGTAAAGGTAACAAAACTAGGACACACCTAGGTGGTATCTGTTACAAGTGAATCCAACTAATGATGGACATATTACAAAAGCTAAAATATATCTAATATGACATAGGGGAAATATATCCATGTTCATACCACACTCCTCACATTAACTAAATGGGAGACTAAGCCCTGATCCAATAATTCAAAATGTCCTTTTGCAGTTTCTAAATCTAACAGGTAGCATGTATTCAAAATATATGAGTTAATTCTAGATTAGGAAATAAATGAAAAGATCGACCCACCAAATTAAATTTTAATTTATATTGGGTGAGATGCCAAGAATTATTAATGAAGGATTTATTTAAGGATCCCTATAATTTCCCAATGGCAAACTCTTTTATCATTATTTCTCCCATCTTCCCAAAATTTACCTCCTCACTTTTAGCTCATTTCTATGCCCCCACACTTTTTTTTATAAAAATTAACTATCACAGATATTTATCCATTTTATACAATGTATAATCCATCCTCTAACCCCAAGGTTGGGCCTAGATATAGAGACACCACCTACCTGAAGAACCTGACCTACTTCAAGAATTAAGATGCTATATTCAAAGAGATCAAAATGGTACCCAAGCCAGTCTCCAATGATAATGAGGATTGGGCTGAGTTCCTATATTCCCTCAAGGAATTCAATAAGTGTGGGTTACATAGATCCAAATTCAATATAGAAGTATTCCCCTATGTAGACCTCTTTATCAAAAAATTTCTCACTTCCAAGTGAGTATAAGATAGTGTTCTCAATGTTGTCTATTCCATGAGTTCTTGACACAAGATTTTAGATATTTTAGGGAGTGAATTCAAGGTCTATTATAACCTTATAAAATACACCATATCTTATTATGTATCCATAATTGATTTATGTACCAACACCTACCAAATATATGATGTCTTGAGGGGTTGGGCAGAAAACCCAGATGCTAAATGGGTTAATAAGGTAGACATCAACTCTTACACTATTCACACCTTCAAGGAAGGGATTTATGTGGGGATGATCATGTTGGATTGAATATTTATGGTGACCAACTATATGTACATTAATCTCTTATGGGTTACCCTAATGCATATAATACTTAAAGGTAAATAGGTCCTAGAACTTGGAGGCATGATCAACTTCAACCTTGTCAAGGTAGTATCAGATGCTCAGGGTGGATGTAATTTATTTATGATGAGATATTTGGTGGATGTAGTTTATGACACCATTTTTTTAAGACTTATACCTTTATATCATGGGTTCTCAGAGGCACAATGGTATGCGTAGTTTTTTATAAACTAGATGGCTACCATTATGAAAATCACATCTAGGAGATTGGTGAGTATTTTTATCTAGTGGTATATATGGCCATAAATGAGGTGTACATGCCTTAGATATCTAAATAAATAAGGAAATATCTCACCTCCATCAATGGTTAATGGTATTACAATGATGACACCATCATCTAAGTGGTTTGTACCCTTAAAACTCCCCTTTGCTTGCTTTACCAAGTTCCAGACTATTTGGTAGAGTAAGATTTCACCTATCAACTGGTTGAAGGCATCTTTGGTCACTACATTAGCTTCTAGAAGAAGGATTTCCTAGCCTTCCCCATCACCATCAAGCATCATGTATATATAAATCTTCCCCCATTATAGAATTGATAGTAGGTAGGATTATTATTCCTTGGGTAGGGTAGAACATAGAGAATGGGACCCTCATGACATCATTAGGGCACATATGGAGAAGTACATATATTTTCTCAACATCAATTATAGACACAAGTCCAAAAAATATTATGAGGTTCACCTCGACCCTATAGATGATAAGGAGGTGCTAACCTAACTCAAGAACATAAAGAAGAAAAAGGGAAAATAAGTTTAGCTTAGGCTATCTACCCAAACTAGCCCTACCTCTTCTACATCAATAGAGGTGAGGTAGGATGTTTAAGAGACTCCTCCTCAATTTTCAAGGAGGTTATTACATTGGGTCCTAGCCCCTTCTCCTCTATGAGATTATCCTCCCTAATCCTCTACACCACCTTCACCACCTATTGTGAGGTTTCCTAATTAATTATTATATAAGAACTATGGATCAACTTCAGTAGTAGTCTAAATGTAAGCCCAAAGTGTGACTAGTATATTTTAGCCATGGAGATCCCTTCCCCTAATTCCATAATATCTCCACAACCCAGTGGAGCATCCCATAATTTATTATTCCCATTGTGGCCCACTAATGTGGTACCTACCCTCTTTCCTATTTCACCCCTTCCACAATTCACCCAAGTGCATCTAGCTTTAGATATGCACAATAGCCTAACATCCCAATTTTCCTCCACTCAATCCATTCCACCCATAGGGATCTCAAAAATACCCCTATTAGTTCTTCCATAGGTTTGGACACCTTTAAGTATTCCTTCTTCAAAAAGTTCAGTTATGTCCCCAATAATAAGTGCACTTGTGTGCATAGTTCAATTATCCCCAACCATATTAGCAGTACTTACAATCACTCAATAGACTCAGTTGAATCTTACCACCTCTACCATTAAAAATCCTTCCATTACAATAGCATAAGATAATCTAAGTAAGAGGCCCAATAATAAGTATGGGTAAATCCTACTCTTCAACCCCTTATTCTTATCCATATCACTCTCGAGCCTCCATTTTCCATTTTCCCAAATGACCAAGGATTTATCTTTAACCAACTAATTTCCTCCTTTATAAATGACTCTCTTCTTGGAAACATTTCCCCATAGGTTAATTTGACCCAAATCCAATGGTAGGCTTATATGTTACCATGGGATTCCCATTTCATCCCACCTCCTTATACCCCCATGCCTCCCCATCCTCCATTTATTTCATGCTTTATTCCCTCTAATTCATCCATTCTTCCTCTACCTAGGCCTCTTCTATCACCTCCATCTTTACCACCCCAAAAATAACCCCTTCTACCCTAAGAGTCACCATGATGTCGTAGGCACCCAAGATGATCATGCAGGGAGATTTAGAAGTGTAGTAAGAGTTTTATAGGACCTCATTAAATTTAAGGAAGATCCTCACATAGAAATTAATTTAGGAAGGAAATAATGTGGTATAGAAGACCATATAAGATCTCTTATCCATCATCAAAGTGAGAAAATATATTAAATAATAAAGAGTGGTTGAGGATCTAGTCTTTGGTTTTTAGGCCACTCATGATATGTCTAAGAAGATCATGGAAGACATGCAGGATTAGGTATGGGTACTTGAGGTGGAGGTGAAGATCACCTTACCTATGGAATTTATTGCATGGGTCAATAAATCCCTCATGTAGTTTTTATTAGATTTTTATGAGGTAGTTGAAGCACTAAACAAAAGTAGGGCACATCTCTAGATGGCACAAACATATTTAGAAAGAATTATTCTTATAGATAAAAAGTGCAAAAATATCTCTATAGCTATCCACAAGGGCATGTTCTTAGATATTAAATCATTACCTATGTTAGACTTGAGATTGTATTAGACCTATAATGGGAGTATGAGGGCCTCAATTAAAGAATGGATGTCCTTATCACAAAAAATTATGGGACCTCTTGAATAAATTAGGGAAATGATGTTGACCTACTTTAGTGAGGTCAACATCATTATGTTATTCCACCTATATGGCACCTTACTAGACAAAAGTGAGGTTGAAGTTCACCTAGTCACTTTGACCATGTCATGAAGAGAATAATGGAAAAGGCCAATAAAGATGGAGCTAAGGTAGTTATATAACTCTCAACTCAATATATTGTAAGCATCATCTAGGTGTTAAAAGTGAAAGTGTCCCAAGAGGCTCCATTTCAAGTGTATTAATGACTGTTAAACCATTTAGAGGTGATATTTTAGGATACACCTATGAACCTATCTATAGATACCAAGGAGGTACAACCCAAGTAGTTTGGCGGTGGTTCTTTTCCATCTCAGCAATGAATCAAATGAGTGGGTCCCTAAGGAATATTTCAAGAAATTGGGGAATATATATATATATATATATATATATATATATATATATATATATTTCAAGAAAGTGGGGGATAAGCACTCAAGTTTTTTAAAACTACCAAGATTATATATATATATATATATATATATATATATATATATATATATATATATATATATATAATCTTGGTAGTTTTAAAAAAATTGAGTGCCTATCATGGCCAAGGATGGGAATCTCGTGATACTTGGAGGCAAGCCCCATCCTTATATATATTGGAAACTTCCTTCTCTTTTCATGGTCTACAATTTGTGTAAAGAAACTCTGTTAAAACTCTAATAGAACACTTTTATTTATTTTAACTTAGTTCTCTACTCATGAAATGTGGTCCATTATTTTTAATTTATAAGTGGATGTTTATGAAAGAGGAGTGATTAGTTTATTATGTTATAGAGATGAATATGGTAGTTAGATTGTGCATTTTCTAGTCTAACCCCCTGTATGTTCTTTTCAATCTTTTTGTGAATAATTTATGCTTTATGTACTTTCAATTATAAAGTGTTTCAAATGATTTATGTGTTAATTTCTGAAAATATTTTGAGTGTTTACATTATGTGGGGGAACTAAAAGTAAAATATTCATATTGGTGTCTCGTTATAAGCTTTCCCATTGAGTGGCTAATTTTGTACAAATGTTGAACTAGACAGATGACTTGGCATGTTTTTAGTTATCAATCACTAGTATTCTCTAAATTAGAAACACCCTTTTTCTATCTTACCTTGTTCCAATTTTTTATGTTTAATTTGGAACTAAAAAATTCTCCCCTATTTTATAAATTATTAAAACTTAGATTAGTAATAATAAAGATTAAGGGTTTCTTCAAATAGTAATGAATTCTAAGTGTAACCACACATATATTGAGCCTCTAGTTTTAATAACTACTATTATTTGATTAGAACAAGGTTAAAATACTTGATCCTTGGATTGAACCAACATCAATCCTAAAATTAATGAGGGGATATCTTTATCCCATGTGTTATCTCTTGCTTTACTCCTTTGAAAAACTCAGTACCTTTGGATATAATATATTGGGTGTGATAACAATAGGTGATAGAAGGAGGGCCTTAATATCTATTTTGTTCAGTCTGCCACATTTGCTTTGTGATTTCTCTATTATTGTGTGATTCAAACACACATAACAATAGATAAAACTAGAAGGAGGACCTTGATAAATAATTTTTAATGCACTAGTTTACCCCTGAATAATCTAGAGCCTATTACATAGAATACCAGGTCTAGATCTAGTTGAGGTAAACTAATTATTTAAACCTTGTAATTATATAAGAGAGCCTAGTTTGGTGGAAATATACCTAGACCTATCATTATTTACACTAACTCCTTCTCTTAGTCTCCACCAAATAGACCCCCCCTAATGGATGCCCATGTGTCTTGGTTAGCCATGTTAGCTATCAACGTTCTCAGAGTCATCCATGACTTAACTAAGAATCTAAAATGGTAGCTTCCCCATTTCAATCATGGTGTGGGACAAACTACCAAAACACATGTGACATATTATAAAACCTCCTTAAGGCTTATGAATGTGGAGAATGGAGATGTAGCCTATAGGGTATTTCCATTCACTTTGAAGGATTTAGTCTATGACTAGTTCCTCAATGCTACAAAAAATTCCATCACAAAATGGAAACAATTTAACAACACCTTCTTGGCTCAATTTGGGCAAGTCATTGACCATAACATCCTCTAACTAAAATTTTCCTATATCAGGATGGAACCAAATGAACCCATCAAATATTTCAATGATAAGTTTCAAAAAATGTACAGTCAAGTCACCATGCTCTATCAACCAAATGCCCAACTAGTACTTGAAATGTACAAAAACGTCTTTGACCCATGTATGGCCATGTTCATAAGGTGATACCTCCTCATAATAGACCTACCTATGGATTATGAAAAGGTAATAAATGTTGATAAAAAAAATGAAACCTCAAGGCCAGATGATGGTTCTCATTCCTAATGTTTTTCCAAATATGTTGGATTTGAACCTCATTCATAATGAAAACTAGAACCTACCCCTATCTCAATTGTTACATGCAACTAACTAGATCCCTTTGAGATACACTACCCCTAATTAACACTTGGGTTTTCTTAACCTATTGAATAATGAAATGGTTCCAAAATTGAAAAAATAAGTAAAATTAGTAGTAGATATAAGTACCCAAGCCATACCCCAAGATTCAATGAAAAATGAATTGGATTCCATCCAATGGATGGTAAAAAAACTAACAGCTTGCTTGGCCTACAAAGGAAGATGGGAAGCACTAATGCTAAAAGTTTGAATAAGAAATTTACATACCAAATATTAAAAAAAATTATAATCACCCCCATAATTATCTAGATCCTTCCCCAAATATGTTACCTAAAATTAACACTTGTGAGATAGCCCTTCTAGTTTGGTGTCATGTACATAACATAACCCAACATGGAGATCTTGATTACATTGAATTATATAGTTCCTTTGACATTTTCCAAAGGGAAATAAAAGAGTATGAGGTGGTTCCAAACTAACAAAAATAATTCAACATAGGTAAATCCCCTAGTACTTACATGGTATTAAAAACCATGTAGTTCTTTAGCTATGAATAAAATGAAATAGAGGAGAGCATTAACAAGGTACATACCTTTCAGTAATTCCAATAGAATAACTAATCCCTTAGGAATATGACAAAAAAATAAACCCTCACCATCTCAAATCCTCCTAATAACAATGTAACCCCACCAAATCATAATGCTAGGAGTGATCCACAACCTATAAAACCTCATGAACCAAAGGACCTAATGGAGGCACAACTAGTTCAAAATAAGGTAGGAAAACATATAGTAGAGAACATGAAGAATATTAAAGAGAATATCACTCTTTATGAGCTTGCTCAAATCACTTAATAACATGATCTTATATTAAAATCACTAACCTTAAATATATATACATTGACCCAAATGAAGTAGAATATTTCTCACACTAATATAATTATTCAAAATAATAAGACTAATTTTCCTCCCTTTATTTTAATTGTTAAACTATTCAAGAAAAATATACTTAATTTTTTGGTAGAATCAATAGCTTTGGCCAATGTGATACCTATAGGCATCTATGAAAAACAAGGTTTAGTCCCCATTAAGTCATATAAATTCATAGTCTAATTTGAAAAGTCTAAGCTTAAGGTAGTTGGGAGCTTCTCAACGTACATATACACCTGGAGTTAAAACCTAGGATCCAAAAATTCATGGACATTAAAGTTATAGAGATTATTTTATCCTATAGAATGCTCCCCAGTCAAAATTGGTAAAAATACTTGAATAGATATATGGCTAAAGATTTCTCCCATATGTGGTTGTCTTAGAGAGGTGTATCTAATCAGATCAGGGTAGATAGAGAACCCAAAATGAAGCACACAATAACTAACTACAATGTAATCAACAATAAAGTGAACCTAGTATCTTCTAACTTAGGGATTTATATGCTAATCATGAAAACTTGATAAAGATAAAGCTAGCAATGAACATAAATTTTTAGGCTTGTGGTCCCTATACATTGATTAGGTCCATTCCAAATAAGTTAGTAGAGCAAGTGTTCTTATAATAAACTTATTGATAATTTTGACCTCATAAGTCAAATTAGCACCCATATAACTTGAAACTTTCTTGTCATGTTGTTTTCCCTATTGGTCATTATGTCATTATTATAATGTATTTGAAATGGTCATCTAAAACCTTGATTAACAAAGTTTAAGGTAAATTTGATGAATTTAAGGTTTTGATCATCATGGCCATGTGCTTGTATATCCATCTCTTAACCTATCTTAGGTTGTTTCAAGTGATGAAATAATTATAGAGCATCTTGATAGGCCTCATGGATTGTGTCAATGTCATGTCATGCTTTAAAATTGATAAAACTAGTTGGTGATATGCTTGACTAACTTCATAATCTAGTTGATTACATTTCAAATCACCTTATGGATTATAAAGTAGGATTTTAATGATAATGATAGTATAATATTATAATAATGTCATGATGTGCCTATTAAAGCATGAAAATTACCATTGAATACTTTTGTAGTAGTTTCATTAGGTTTCTCAAGTGGTTATGGTAGTTTTAATGCCAAAAGGGCCTATTTTAAGGTTATCTATACAATTATTCAAGGTAAAATTGACCTAAAAGAATATTTAGGACATTTTTTGTTTATTTAAAGATAAAACACATGGTTTTTAAAGAGTTTTAGGTGTCAAAATACAATAAATTGATTTATCTCTCCTATCAACTTTCTTGGCAACTCTAAGAAGGCCATTAGTTTTTTATTAGTATGGTTAGGAGAGAGAGATTAAAGTCAAAATATATGGACCATAATTACGTTAAATTTAGTGTAATTTTTTATTGGATTAATCCCCCCATTATTATGACCAATTGCTAAGAGTGTAAGGGGGTCATTATGTCCTAGTCATCTAGATAGGGACTAAGTTTGTCTCCATTTCTTCACTTCATAAATAAATGGATAAAAATGGTTAAAGTGGGATGATTTAAATGTAAAATAGGATATTTTTCATGTTGTAATAATTATTTACTTTTTCTTGATAAGGATTATTTTGACAAGAAACTGATTACCTATCTTGAAGAATTAAGTTAGCAGTTTTTAAGCATGTTTGATATATCAAATGAGTGTATTAATATTAATGGGTTATTAATTTAATGTTTTAGTTATTATAAAACTCTAAAATTCAAAAAAAATCCCATATTAATTCATCTTTAAGGATGTCTTTCTTAAGAGAACTTATGATGCGATAGTCTCTTTGTCAAGGTCCAGTCACTAGAACATGAGTTCCTATTACAAAAAAGTCTTAATTCAAGTCAGTAAGTGATCTTGGTAGGTAATAAAATAAAATAAAGTTATTATTTCATAAAAGGAGGAAATTTAAATTACATCTTATAAATCATGCTCTCTAGGACTTAAGAGACCATTCCTAAGCCTAACTACATAGACTCTCCCCAAAGTCTAATGAGCAAAGCAATAGAACCATCATTGTAAATATTAGTGATCAAGGGGTAAAATTTAAATGTAAGGTTTTTATAATGGCATGAATTAAATTCAAATCACTTTTTAATTTTCTAAAATATGACTAATGAGACTCATAAGAGTAAATGTCTAATTAGGACCAATATGAATAATTGCTCATACATAGGATTGCATATCATGATGAAAGAGACTTGATTGATATGAGATAGAAAATAAGATTGTAGAGGGATGAGAAGGAGAATAAATACAACCCTACATGCATAATTTTACCTTAATTACAACAAAAACTCCATAGATATTCTCAAAGTGACTTGAGAATTATGTTAAGAAATAACAATCTACAATAGTCATGGAGGTTGCAAAAAAGATTTGAGGAGGTTTTGACTTGTGTTATGAATTCCAACTCAAGGTTAAAGCATGAAGTAGTGTTATAAAAACCAACCTTATAGGATGGTATGATGAATTTAGTAAGAAAATCCATGAAAAATTAAAAAAATCAAGTTACAAATAGGCTATTTATCATACTTTGGAGAAGTTAAGGTTTTTTAACATATCTTAAGGTAAAAGTCACTCTTTTGACCTCATGTTGCAAACTATTTCATGATTATGTTCATGTATATTTAATGATAATTAAAGGTGGGATGAGATCAATGTAAGACTTAATGCACTTTTTTTATTGATTTTACTGTACCTCATTCTCCCCTATTTGTATAGAGGCCTAAAAAGGTAGAATATGCACCTACAAAAATAATCCATTTTAAGGATTTTTAAATAAAATATCATGTTGAATCATGGAGGTATATGGTTTAAAAATCTAAGAGCTCAAATGATATCAATGATAGGCATTTGATATTTTGGCATCTTGAGAGAAATAAGGCAAGTGGAGTGGATTTCTACACTTATTTTCAAGTACAAAATGTGTACCTACATCCATGAATTTTGGCTCAAATAATAGTCTTATTATTCAATATGAACTTCTTGTGAGTAGGTCAAGAATATGGATGAGTAGGATATAGAGAATGACTTGAACATTCTCCATTGAGGACTAAAAGGAGATCAATTATCAAGATAAAGGTAATGAAAATTTGAAACCTATAGTACTCATAGTCAATTAGGTTATCCTATATGTGATTATGTAAGAACATAAGCAAACAAGTGGAAGAAGTTGAAGTATAACATTTCACAAATGTGTCATAAGGTAAAATAGGTCTATGCAAACATATTCAAGGACCTAATGTTATTTACATTCTCAATTCAATAGGTTTTGTACTTCAAAAGAACACCTACATGTCAGCCTAATTGGGCTCAAGTGTATCCAAGGTCAATAATATGAAGATGAAAGAGTGCATTACTAAAATGAAACTTTGGATGAATAGTCAATGCATATAAGCTCTTAGAGTTAGACATAAGATCAAAAATAACCTTTATAATTAGGAGATCCCTCATGCATTCACTCACATCAAGGTGAATATATAATCATCATAGGTACTACAATGCATGAAAAATATTTTGAGAGAGGAGATTTGAGGGGTTTAAATACCTTCACAAGATGATATAAGGTTTTGAAACCATGTCATAGACCTATTTAAAGTCTTCTTGTAGTCACTTTCCATAAATAAGCCAAGGAAATAGTGAAATCACACCTAAAACTAGTTCACACCTACAATTAGTCTTTATTTGAAATAAGAATGTGGGTAGGGTTCATGGATATGGTGGTAATGAGTGTTATAGAGATGAGGTTTAGTGTTATTTGAGAGTAAGGAGTGGAATCCATTTCCATTATAAGTGTCTAAGAAGGTCAAACTTAGTGGGATATTGCTTAGCCTAAATGACAATCTATTAGAGACCTAAAACCTCACTCATAAGCATCATGAACAGAGTGTCTTCCTCACCAAAGTTGGATGTATAACAAGGGAAAATGATGTATATGAACTCAATGAATACCTTCATCAGATTTTGATCCAATGATTAGAGATAAAACTCAAGAAATAGACCTCTAGGATCAACAAACACATTTTACATACAAACCCTTGAGTAGAGAAGAACAAGGCTTTAGACCTATTCTAAGGGTCAGTGATATGGAGTATCATGATGAATCATTTCATAGATCATAGAAGACATATTTAGAGGTTTATTTAATGTGAAAGTGTGTTTTGAGGTCTTAAGACCCAAAATTGCCTATCTCAACCTTTTCATACATAGTCACCAGCTTGAGAGGTAGGTTTACATAAGTCAGAACTTGTTGTAGGAGATACATAGATGATTTAGGTTGTTTGAGGTGTTGGAGGGGGTCTCATACTTAAAAATATTGAGGATAGTAGTGGTGTTAGTTTTGTGTATTTACTGAAAGTCAAATAGTAATTTGTTATTAGATTAATGTTAATATATTATTGTTATACATAACAATAATATATAAATTGTTAGTATTTATGAGTTTACATGAGATCTGGATGGTTATTAGTTGAGATATTTAAGGAGATATGATCTCCTTAATTATAGGAAAGAGTTTTTCTATTTAATTATAAACTCTTGTATTGTTTGTCATAGTATAAGAAATATAGTTTGCAATATATTATTATTATTATTATTATTATTATTATTATTATTATTATTATTATTATTATTATTATTATTATTATTATGTTTTATTATTTTCTTCTTATTCGGTTCTTTTCCTATGCAGACTTGAACTAAAATTAACATCTGGTATCGGAGCAATGGAATCCTAAAGATGGGGAGGGGTAGTTGCATTATGATTTCCTATGTATGAGAGACTAGTGTTGAGAAATTGGTTTTTCAAATAGTGGAATCTAGTATTTAGTGTTTCTTTTCTACATTATGTATTATTTTTACATAGAATTTCAACACTAGATCTTGTACTGCATCAATTAGTTCAGATCTTGTATTGTTCTATGAATATTGTTGATCAAAGGAAAGATGTCTCCCAGCCATGTCATTGTTAACATGTAGATCCATGGATACCTGTATGGTGTTATCTCATTATCATCATACCCATACATGGTTGTGACAAGTGAACATGAACATTAGAGGCATTTCAAATAATATTATAGTTATTGTTTTACTAGATCTACATCCTTAGTAGCCAATTGTAATGACCAATGTAACATAATTATTAGCATTTCACAAGATCTGGTACTCAAAAATTAACATCAAATAACCCTCATTGTATAGATTTGTGATCTGAGCTCCTCAATATATGTTTAGATAGAAGTGGCAATACCATGCTTGACCTGTAAACTATGAATTTATAATGGAAAAAATGGCAATTATGTACCTATTTTATTGGTTCTAGATTTTAAAATAAGTCTGTATTGAGTATTACACACCAAATCTATTCTTATTTCACTCTAATCATCCTTCTACATCCTCAACCTATGCAATGATAAAACAAGCATGATTCTATTTTTATCAGATCCAATCTGATTCATCCATGCCATTCATTGTCAAGGTCTATAGTATCAGGCACCCAATCTCACCCCATGGCAAAGCATAATAGGTTTAGTTTTAAGTTTTTAGGTATTTTTTATTTTATGCCCATAGTTACAGTTTTTCAAATTTGGCTAAAAAGTTATTTGTATTATTAGTTTTTAGAGTCAATTTGTAAAAACAAAGCCAAGTTTTAAAATTATCAATGTTGCATTGAATCTATATGGTATTGTTGTCTTTAAATATAGTAATAAGTTAAGCTATATTAATTTTATCTATAGTCAATATTTGAGTCAAGTTTAAAAAAGTCATATCAAAAAATTAAAGTATCAATTTTTTTTTATTGAGTTTTATGTTTATTTCAATAAGTGTCATCAAAATAATAGTCTTTATGAGTCTTTGTTATTGTCAAAAAGTTGTTGAGTCATCATTTTTAAAAAATTAAAAAAATAAAATTGTAAAAGACACACTATCACTTGTATGTAACGTCCTAATTTCAAATGTGTTAATATTGTGGGGGAACCCCATTTTAGTCAAATCAAAATGCATTTGAGCTTCAACAACACTTCATCAACTGAGTAAAGTAGCAACCCACTAGAGGCTAGAGGATACTAGAGGATGGTAGATACATAGAGGAAGGAGGGTTTTTAGTGATCTCTCTTTAGTTGCCAATGATGGGGCTGCATCAATGTTTTGGTGACTTATGTGTGTTTTTTTCATTTCCACTATGTATATTTCCAAATTAATAATAGATGATACATGATTTTTCAAAGAGAGTAAAACATGAAGTTCTATCCTTATATTTGTTCTTGTAGCATGTTTGTGACGAGGATAAAAGAAATACTATAACCTCATGATTTTTTGGTTTATGGTTAACCACATTAAAAACAATTTGTAGTTGTGGTTGGTGGTTAACCACATTGAAAAACCATTTATAGTTGTGGTTGGTGGTTACCCATTGGAAAACCATTTTTAGTTGTGGTTGGTGGTTACCCACTGGAAAACCATTTGTAGTCATGGTTGATGGTTCACCACATTCAAAACCATCTATTTTCATGGTTTTAGGATTACAATATTGAAAACCTTCATGAGGGATCATGAGTATGGGTTAGTTACAGTATAGGGATACATTCTCCCCACATTCACACTAGGGGTGAATGTTGAGGATAGTATTCATGTGGTGTTATTTTTGTGTATTTATTGAGAGGTAAATAGTAATTGGTTGTTAGAGTATTGTTAATATGTTATTGTTTTATATTATGGTAAAATTAGGTTTTGAAGGGATGCCAAAACCCTTTAATAGAATCAAAATAGATAAAGCATTAACAACCACCAAGAAAAGCAGTCCTGAAACCTACTGAAGAGCAACATCAAAATATAGTTTTACAGGGACAACATCAATATCCAGTTTATGAATACTAATCAGCCCCCTAATATTCCAAGTAATGATTTTCAAATCTATTTTTTATGGGTAAAATCCAAAATAGTTGCCTGCCTACCATCAATAATATTCTGCATACTTTCTAACTCTCTAGTTTTCTTAGTGGATCTTCTTCCAGGTTTGTCTGGGGAACCAACATCGGGTTTCACCTTAGAATGTTGTTCAACTCTTTTTCCAGATTTATTCAGAATAGAAGCAAAAGGTTTCACCTTAGTTTTTTGATATGTTTTTCTACTTCTAGTTTCTACCCCCTTAGTATTGATCTTTTTTTCAGCCCTTTTTCTTTGGTTTAGTTTATACTTTGATTTTTCTCCATTATCTTTCACAACTTCTAGGGGAAGAGGCTCATCCAAAGGAAAGTCATTATCAACCTGAGATAACACCTGGATCTCCCTGGACTGAGAAAAAAGATCTCCCTCCTCTGATTTATTTCCAGCTTCAGCCAAGAATTCACCTTCCTCTAGCACAATTTTGTCGTCTACATCTCTCCATCGATCTTCTATCCTTTGATAGATCACGATTTGTTTTGATAGATCTGTCAGATCATCTATTCTTTGTTTAGGTATTATGGTATCTGATTGCAAACCATGTCCTTCTTTCTCAGAGTTTACTTTCTCAAAAGAAGGCTCTTTATCTGCCTCAGCATGTGGAGCTTTAGAATCTTCATTATTCTTTTGTTCTTGGCTATGATCTTCTTTAGGTTTCCATACTTTCTTTTGCTGGAGCTTGGTATTTTTCCCATCTAAAACACTACTAGTATAATTTTTAATTTTGGAGGGACAATTTTTAACCAGATGCCCCTATTTCTTACAAGCATAGCAAGAGTTGGGCAAATCTTCAAAAAAAAATTATTGAGTTTTTTTTACCAAGCTTGGATATTAGTTCCACCTTTTCTGGGAGATGATTCAGGTGTGCCACTTTAACATAAAGTTTGGCACTTTGAAGTTTGGTTCTAGAGGCTGTAGCATTATCCAATGCCACAAGTTCACCAAAAGAACTGGTAATACCTTTAAAAATGTCCTCATGCAAAAATTCTAAAGGGAGACTAGGAAGTCTAGCCCAAATGGGAGTGGTTAAGAAAAAAGAATCTAAGAGATCCATGTTAGGCTCCCAATTTTTAATAGTGAGAGAGCATTTACCAAAAGACCACGGTCCTCCACAAAGAACCATATTCATGTCTTCCTTACAGTTGAAGATAAACAAGAAGAAACCATTTGACATCGGTGCAATATCTATCTCTCCTCGAATAACACATTTCATTTTAACCATTTTTCTAAGAGATTCTAGATCTGGTCTTGCTCCTAAAAATTTGCCTACTAGGGTGAAATCCATGGAGGACACAAAAAAATTGACTAAAGGATCTAGAATAAAAACTTGAAACTCACCTTTGTCCCAACAAGACTTAGTAGTCACCGGCGAGAAAAGAGATTTTCCAGTAGGTTTCTTGCCAAACAGAGATGACCAAGTCCTTCATTCTAAGAACCCTACCTTCAGCCCTTTTGAGGACTTTTCCTTGTTAGAATCAACATTATCTTTCTCCTTTTCAAGATCCTACCCCAACACATGAAAAATAGAAGGGGAATCCAATGGGGGGACATGGACCCCACAAAAAGGATATCAGATATGCACAACGACTTTCCGTTATCCACATCGACCAAAGATTTTGACCCAACATTCTTCTCAACACCCCCTATAGTTCCTCCAGGGTTTGTACCTTTTGTCAGATTCTCTCCAACCAGTTTCCTTCCTGCCTGGGAACCAGCTAATTCAAATTTTGAAAGAGCACCCATCTCAAACCTGCCTGATGCAAGTCATTGTTATTCTCACATAAGTTTATTTCTTAATGAAGGATCACAGTATTGTATCCAAAATGTATCAATTTTAAAAAATAGACACATTTATTCTAGAAAAAATCTTTTGTTATCATTAATATTTTATTGTTATACATAAAAATAATATATAAATTGTTAGTATTTATGAGTTTACAAGAGATTTGGGTGGTTATTAGTTGAGAGATTTAAGGAGATATGATCTACTTAATTATAGGAAAGAGTTTTCCTATTTAATTGTAAACTCTCATAATGTTTATCATAGTAGAATAAATACAGTATGTAATATATTATTATTTTGTTTAATTATTTTCTTCTTACTTAGCTCTTTTCCTATGTAGACTTGAACCAAAATTAACACCAACATATGGCATTAGTTCGATCTTTGGGTCCTGCAACCGTATGAATAATTAACAAGAATATAGAAAACCTTGTTTAGCATGGTAAAGAGATTGAGTTGATTATATTTTTATTCAAAATTTTCATGAGATTATACATGGGAACATAATCCAATAGTGTATTTTATAGGTTTCCCCATGCTACAAATTCTTGGCATTGGTTTTTGGAATGGACCTTTCATATTTATGAACCATTGTTAAGAACATAAGCCTCTTTAAACTTTTTTAAACCCTAAAACTGACTTGATGTAGAAGATATTTTTTTTAATTCCCTCAAATGCCATTATTTGACTTCAAAATGATCCTAATGACATTTATAAGTCTCCTTATCTCAAATTTAAGGTGTTTGTTCACATGTGTAGGTACAATATTATACAATACAGGGTAAAAATGTAATTTAAAGCTTGTTTGTGAAGGTATGAGATTTGGAATGATTTATAAACCATTTAAGAGGATTATGGGGGGTTTAAATAGGTTTAAAAGTCATTCAAAATCTTATATAGGACTCTCAATCTGTTATACCATCCTTGCAAGTTGGCCACTAGTTCAAAAGGTGAGAAAAAATCAGTTTTGCAAGCCAAGAATCAATGGTGAAGGCCTATGAGTGAAATAAGAGACTTAAATATCAATGAATAAGTTGTGTAAAGGTTATAAATGTCTTAATAGGTCATGTTAAAGCACCAAAACTTTAAAGTTTCATGAAAAACATCTCAAATTACCCCTCAAGCATACATAAGCATTTAGGCTTGCCAATGGCCATTTCATGGTTTGCCCATCTACACAAGGCCCCAAAACTTGAAATTTGGCATGGAGGATGGTATTAGTATAGGTAAAGTTAATAAATAATTTTTTTTAGGTTTTACACATGTGGGTGGCCATTTGGGCCAAATCTTTGTTTCTAGGCCTAGGAGGCCTAATTAAGCCTAATTAGAGAGAAATGGAAGAAAAGAGATACTTACACTTGGATTTGGATCCTAAAACATGGAATGGAGATGTAAGGGGATATAGGGTTCTATAATTGTTTTTTTAGTTTTCTAATATAGTATGTATACTCTTCTTCACAAGGAACTTTACCAATTTTTAGGGCTACAAGGAATATGAAGAAATACATGCTATAAGAGCAAAATCTCATCTTTTAGAAGGTTTAATGGCTCTAATTTCCCTATTTTAGGTCTGATATGTTGTGGATAAGTCATAAATGGAGGATAAGTTATTTTTTGAAGGAAAAACCAAATTTTCACCCTTCTACACCTCATTTTAAAGGAATAGTTCAATTGGTCAAAATACCCAAATTGATGCATACAAATCTTTAATAATATTTTTTAAGGATATAACTTATCCTCTACACAATTTATATATTTTTAATAAGTTATGAAATTTTTTTAAAGAAGAATTTAAAGGTTGAAAATGTCTCCAACAACCTAAGAATACTCTTTCCTTCTCCTATGCCTAGTCAAGGAGACAAAGTCAAATAAGCTCAAGGAGTCTTCTAAAAACCATTTCAAGGTGGAAGACCTAATAAATGGATTAGTATAATGTTTAAAATAAATAATTTATCAAGACATGAAGACTTATTTTTAAAGAAGTAGACTCATTTATCAAGAAACACAAGCAAGCTAGACTATAAGGTATGCAAGCAAGAATGTAGGTACTTCAGCTGGTCATACTCTAATAAATGCCCAAGACTCCTTAAACCTTCCAAAAAATTCTACCTCAACCTATATGCCATTTTCCAAATGTTGGAGATAAAATTAAGGGAATCCTACATTGGAGTTGGAGAAGGACCTAGTGAATATTACATTTCCTAGTTTTTAGGCTTTTACTTCTCCTCTCTCTCTCTCTCTCTCTCTCTCTCTCTCTCTCTCTCTCTCTCTCTCTCTCTCTCTCTCTCTCTCTCTCTCTCCTTTGTCATTTTATCTATATGTAAGCCTACTTTTGGCATTTTTAAGGATCCTTAAATTGAGTTGTGGTAAGGCCATACTAAAAAAACACTTGTACTTACTTCTTTAGAATGAACAAAATTAAATTCATGTCTAATTAATGTTTATGACTACTTTATGCTCATGGTTAGTTGATGAATGGAAGTGATAATGCATGATTCCTTTAATTTTGTCCTCCCATTTTTACCTACTTATAGGTGTGAGTTCATTCTTATAGTTTTCATAGTGTGCTTGAATAATATTGGCTATATGGGAAGCGTATTCTTTTCTTAGTGTCTTTGAGAGACCTATTGATCATCTACCTTAGATCATTCATCAAGATAAGCGTCTATGTGAAATATTGATGTTTGGATACTTTCATTTAAGAAGTTCAATTAGGTCTATGTTTTTATTTAGTCTTATTAGTTCATATTAGATAAGTAAAGGACACATTTTAGTGTATCACCTTAGTTAGATAGGTTTCCTTTAGTTTATATTCTTCCCTTTTCTATGACAAGCTAATAGTGTAGAGTAGAGAGACTAACTCATACATTAAGGGGAGTTATCCCTTAAAATCTAGAGATTCAATCCATCTATTAGGCCACCCATAGCCTAGGATTATCTCTATGTCACTTCAGACTATAAAGTCTTGAAACTACCTTCAAAATGGTGTAAATATAATAGATAATAATTTTTGGCATGCCCAGTGGGACAATTCAAAGTAATTAAATGATTATTGGTGTTGTTCTTCTGCATATCAGTCTTAAAGGCATTCAATACATCAATGGCATCTTCAAGCTCAATCAGATGGTTCTAGTAGCCTAGGCACTGGTTCAAGTAAGTTGTGTTTTTATTTCACCCATATAGAGGTATAATATAATGTCATAGGGTGTGTCATGGTTCATTTGATGTGATTTAATTTGATTTTAGCTTTGGTCATATTTCATTTTAGTCTTTATGTCATTTTATGTCACTTAAGGGTCATAAATGAAGGTGGTACAGTTTTATAGGTGTACATGTGTATTAAAATTCCTTCCAAAATCCAATATGCCATATTACTCATCATTAATGTCAGGACTAACTAAAACTTTTAGGTTCTTAACTAAAAATCAAGAAAATAGGTGAAAAAGGAGTTTTGAAGGTTGTATAGCCTATGAGAGAGAGTGGCACAAGGGAAAAGATTATGGAATGGATCTTTAGATTCCATGAATCCATTTACATTCTTTAAATTCTTTATAAGTGCCAAAAATAGTAAAAAATCATTTTTCTCCTTCATCACCCTTCTAGACATGCAAAACTTATCAGTATCTTTCTTCTTGGTATGGTTAATAAGAGAGGTTTTAGGTAAAACACCTATAGGGAGAGTTATTATACTCATTATAATTCATTTTCATGGAAATATTTCAAGGATAGGTCACTTTTTCTTTATGAACCATCCTTTAGAAGTTAACTATCTCATTTTTATGTTAAACCCCATACCCTATAGGTTTTCCTCTTATATGAACTGGTCCATACAATATATTTGATGAAATTTTTTTAGAGGGAATGTACATATTTCACACATGGTTTTTAGCTTTGGTTTCATGATTTTATTTGAATTTATGAGTACAACATCTCAAGTTTATAAGTTGGCATCACATGAAGTTGCAGGTAGGTTTTCACTATCTACAAAGTTTTCATGTCTTTGTAATGGATTTAAAATATGGTGATAGGTTTGATTTCATGTTTTACATGTCTTATTTTACCTCTTATCTTCAAAACTTATCCTCAAATTAGATCACCATGGAGTTACAATCAAGAACATAATCATAAGTGACACATAGTCAATTCCCTACAAGTTCCATCTGTAGTCATGGTGTATTAAGGCTTTGATCATGTTGTAGTCATATAAAATGAAAAAATTGGTAACTTGAGTGTTACTTGTGACATCCATCCTATAGGTCCCTTCTATTTGCTTTCATGACCCTCATAGGCATCTTTTCACTAATTCCCAATCATCCATAGCCCTCTTTTCATGAAAAATCCATCCCCTAAGTCCCATCAACTTAGGACTATAGTGCCCAACTTGGAATATAACATTAGACCCTAGGGTGTCCCATTTTTAGTGCTCCTATCTAATCATATTTTGAGCCTAAATGGTCATTTCCTTTTAGTTCCTATCCTCCTTGTCAGCCTAACATGAATACATTTGACCCATGACTAACAAATCCCTATAAAATCCCATTCAAAGTTCATTTAGAAGGGGTTGACAAATATCACAAAGCAAGAAAGAATACAAGAAAGACTAGTCAAGCATATTTCTCTATTCTCTGCATATATCCATCCAATACTATTTTTAGCTTATTCAAATCCTTACACCAGTCCCTAGTCATCTCAAGCACACCTAGTTTAACATTTTGCATCTTCATACACACTATTTCAAAAATCACATTAAGTGGGAGAACTACATATGGCTTGATCCCTCTTTGAAGTATTGATATGTAGGCAATGTGCCCACACAAAGGGTGTGGAAGCATGTTTAGTGAATCTTACACACACTAACCTCCCCCTTTTTCTCAAAGTTAGTCAAAGCATAATGGATTCTAGGGTTTGAAGACAAAATCAACTATACAAGGAGCTCTATAGACTCTCATCTATTGAAACTTCACAAGCAAGGTCACACAGACCTAACAAACAAAACCCAAAAAGCTTAGATCTTAAGGACAATAATGGTAGAGGTGGACTATAACACTTGAAACCAAGGTGTCTTATTTTTAGTGATCTTATCCTTTCACCAAATGAAGGATAGATCCTAATTTTTGATAGTGTCTCCATCTTACATAGTGAATTCCAACCTCTATCTTAGTTGTATCAGCTAGTTTTTAGATAAGTCTTGTTTTCTTACCCTTAGTATAGTACTATTTTTTAAAAATATAAAATTGCAATCAAATTATACAAATTAGGAGCTTAATTATTGCATTTTTATCTACTAATTTTAATACTCAGACCCTTTAACTAAATTAGGAATAATACACAATTTTCCCAAAATTGTTAAATTAGGAATAATAACACATGTCAAAAAATTTATTCCTTAGTGTAAAGTTCCATGCTCTCTATCCCTTGTTTGATATCTCTCTTATGGAATGTTCTTTATAATCATATTTCCATACAACTCATAACTCTAATTACATGCACATCAACATAAAAGGTTTCTACCTAGACGCATATAACTCTTTCATATGATATCTCTCTATTTTTTGGAATTCAATTAAGAATAAAATCCTTACATACTTAAAGGATCAATTGCATATGCTAACAACCACCTGTCAAGTTTCAATGTCATATCTTATACATAGGAAATAATTTCCTTCTCCTCCTCTCCCCCAAGAGGGTGATAACTACTTTCCCTCTAACCAGGTCCATGCTATCACCCCTCCAAAAGGTGAGGCATCCCATACTATTATTCCCAATAAATGCATTCAACCTATAGCTTCTTCAAATCCTCTTCAATATATGTGCTTACATGTTTAATCAAAAGCAACTAAGGTTTGCACTTGTAATACTCTAAGGGATAACATCACCAATATGAGAAAGTTAATTTTAGATTTACAAATGTAGAATCAGCTATTACATGAAAATATCATAACATTGGAAAATCAAATTATATAAAAGCCTCAAAGGCACCCTAGTGGAAATCATGAATATGTACCATCACCTAGTCAATTGGTTAAAAGAAATCACAACAAAGTAAATCTACAACTAGTGATTCAAAAAGCATTCAAAGATAAAATAAGATTTTAAATGAGATACTAAGGGAAATGATTAAATCTAAGTTGATCGAACTACCTCATCTACATCTAGTGAAAATATCCAAATATTATTGTGTGTATCATAAAATGCATGGGCATCACACAGATTCATGTTTGGCATTAAAAGAACATATATAATAGATAATTGCTAATGAGAACCCTATACAAGGTAAATCAGTCAAGCAATCCATAGTAACACAAGAACGCATTCACAAAGGGTCAAATTTATAAATAGTATAAAAGTGGTTACCAAAGCATAACTAAAACCAACAAAGGGATCACAAAGTAAAATCAGAGAAATATATAGTACCATAAGCATAAGTAAAGAACCAAAAATATGCAAATCTATCTCTCCAAAATGAGGCTCAAATTTCAAAGTAGTATGGGTTTGGTCAAAAATATCTACAATAGTTTGATTTTTAAGGTCAAGGGTTGGGCAAGCATGTTCAAGGCATCATTACTCCTATTCTAACAGTTGATAATGTTTGTCACCAAGGTTTGGGATTTATTGAACATCTTAAGGAAAATCAATCATAGACATAATTTATCAAAGGAAAAGATCTAGATAAAACAAAAGTCAACACTAGCATTCCATTAGTTTAAAATCAAGATGATAATGATGAGTGGAACAATATAGGTTATTATGATTTCCAAGATATCGATAATGAATCCAAATATTTAGAGTCATATTTATACCCATTCCATCATGCTTCACAATCATGCATGATTCCTTTATTTGGTATAGGACATCGTGATAAGGAGTCTCCCATGAGACTCATTGGTTAGTATCACCCCTTCCCATATTACTTTTACATAGTTTCTTTTTTCTTAATTGTACATAGTCTCCTTTATGACTGATTATACATAGCTTATATATCAAAAATTCAAAAATAATTCAAAATATAAAAAATTCAAAAATATTCAAACATTTCAAAATATAAAAACATGCAAATAATCCAAAAATACCAAAAATATTTTGATTGTCTGCATCATCCATGCTTTACATTTCTACTATCATGCTAGACTTACATTTGCTATTATATGCTATTGTTTGTCAATTTATCTATATTACCATGCTTCACTTGATCTTCTTTGAGTGTGTGTAGTGACATCTATATCCTTGATTGCTTCACTCTACCCATTGAGGTGGAATCATACTTCATACATCATAAACACAGATCAATATATATCTGCCCATTGGGGGCATCTTCTATATGACTACACCATCCAGGTTGTCATTCCTACACCACACACTCTATTTATAATGTTGTTATAAATCACTTATTAGATTACACAAATTATTATATTGGCACTCACTAGTATATAACACTTGTGTATTTCTTATCATATACCTAGTATTGTACTAACATTCCTTTCTTACATTCATTTCTTGCTTTGATTAGCTAGATGTGATTGTGTTTCTAGCTATTACAAGCTTTAATTTCTTGCTTATCATAGCTAGATGTGATTACATTTCTTAGTTCCTATTTGTCTCTTGTATGTACCTTAGGACATTTGCCAATGTCTTTTGCTTATATTCATGTGTGTACCTTAGGACATTTACCAATGTCCTTTGCCTATAATATTCTATGTGATTGTGGCTTTCACACTAACCTTGTCACTTATTTTATTGTCGCCTTTGCCACTCTTGTATGCTTTTTGCTTCTTTCCTTGTGTACTTATTGCTTGTTTACTTCTCATTGTTTTGCAATGCCATGATCCATATCATGCATTACCTTATTTTCTAGGTTGCCATGATGAATGATTCATCCCTCCATGATAACTAATAAATAACAACTAAATAGACTTATAGTTCTCATTCATTATATTACACATATTATTACATTGTTATATATATCTAGGCATACCCCTATTGATCTAGCAATCTCTCATTACAAACATGTTATATCTTGAGATATCTTGATAATTATCATTACTATATCATGTATCTTTATAGCATAAATTTTTTTTAGGGATATTTATTCTAAGGGAAGTCATTATAGGGTCTTAATTTTTACACTAAAAATTGGGGGCAACAAATAGGGGTTTTGTCACATAGATCAGAGCTCTTAACGGTAAAAAAGTAGCATTCAAAACACCTAGATCAACAACTAGACATCAAAATAGGTAGAATAAACCAAGAATATAGTAAAAATGTTAGAAAAATTACTATATTTGGCCTAAGACAACAAAATCAATGCCACTAATATCCATTTTTAGTGTTCTTATACAAATAGTAGTAAAACTAGACTTTCCATAAGCAGGCAGAAAAGTAGGTTCAGCTATAGTTTTGCATAGTCAGACCAATTTAGAATTAGTAATTTTTAGTAGACTTTTACTCAAATAACCTAGATATAGGGGTCATCATGTGTTTCATGATGGATCTCACTTATAGTTTCAAATATGATAGTTAATATAACTTCTAGATCAAAATCCATGTTTTAGACACCAGTGATTGGGGGCAATGTGCAAGGCACATTTCTTTTCTTTTAATTTTGAGTTTAATATTACCCAAAAATTCTTAGTAGTTGCATGCCTTATTCCATATACAAATGGTTGACATAATTTTAGAGTGGATTTCATACAAGCCTAACCTCCATATTTTAGAATAGCTTTCATACAAGCCTAGTGCACCAGTTTTGTAGTGGCTTTCATATAAGCCTAATCTCCATCTTTTGGAGTGGCCAAGAGTGGCATAGTTTATATCATACATTTGGATACTCATGCCAAAAATTTTATACTATAGAAAATTTATGGTATTTAAGATAAATCTCATATGACACACATTTCATATTGGTATTAGTTTATATCTTCACTTCATAGGGAAATGATAGAGCCAAAGGACTAGCTAGCCTTTCTATTCTTGAGCCACCTACTCAGAGGGTTTGGACACATAGTCAAAATATCAATCAACACATGTATGAAAACCTAGATTAAATTATTGGGCAATGATGGAGCCAAATGTCTAGCCTTTACATTATTGAGCCACTCTCAAGGAATTGAGCACTCAACTCTATTTTTGATATTACTCTTGGTACAAAATCATCTAGTATTACTCAACATCATCTGGCATTGCTTAGCATCATCCAACATTACTCAGCATCATCCAACATCACTCAACATCATAATATGTTTTATATTAGTTCATGTACCTGATGAGGTGTATTCATTCCTTTCTCTTCCTCTCTCTCTTACCTAGCTTTTTACATTCTTATTTTAGATATAGTGTATTTAGTAATAACTAATCTACTCTTTGTTTTCTCTTGCATATTCATACTTCATAGCATGCTCTCTCTACTCACACCCAGCATCACAAAGCTTCATGATCTTAAACCTTGTAGGTAAGTTTAAATATGCTTTTTATTTTTCCTTTATCCTAGTATTTCACCTTGATGCATCACTAGGATAAAGGGGGGAAAATGTAGTCATATAAAATGCAAAAATTGGTAAATTGAGTGTGACTTGTGATCTCCATCCCATAGTTCCCTCTTGCTTACTTTCATGACCCTCATAGGTATTGATTCTTAGTCATCCATAGCCTTCTAGATCTGATCCCAATTGAGCTAGACTCCTCTTTTCATGATATATCCATCCCTCTAGGTCCTTTGAGCTCAAGACTATAGCACCCAACTTGGACATTAACACCAAACCCTAGGGTATCCCATTTTTGGTTCTCTTGTCCAATCACATTTTGAGCCCAAATGATCATTTATTTTTTATTCCTATCCTCATTCTTGTCAGCCTAATGAAAATACATTTAATCCATGACAAATATATCCCTATAAAATCCCATTCAAAGTTCATTTATAAGGGGTTGGTAAATATCACAAAGAAAGAAATAATATAAGCAAGAGTAGTCAAGCATATTTCCCTATTCTCTGCATACAACCATCCAATACTATTTCTAGTTTATTCAAACACTTGCACTAGCCCCTAGTCATCTCAAGCACACCTAGTTTAGCATTTTACATCTTCATACACACTATTGCAAAAATCACATTAAGTGAAATAACTACATATGGCTTGATCCCTCTTCAGAGTATTGGTATATAGGCAATGTACCCACAAAAGGGGTGTGGAAGCATGTTCAATGAATATTACACACACTAACCCCCCCATCTTTCTCAAAGTTGGTCAAATAAAAATAGAGTCTAGGGTTTGAAGACAAAATTATCTCTATAAGGAGCTCTACATATTTCCAATTGTCAAAACTTCATAGGCAGGGTCACATAGACTTAGTGAATAAAACCCCAAAAAGATCAAATCTTCAGGATAATAGTGGTAGAGGTAGACTATAACGCCAAACACCAAGGTGTCTTATTTTTGGTTCTCCTATCCTTTTATCAAATGAAGGATAGATCCTAATTTATGATAGTGTCTCATTCTTGCATATTGAATTCCAGCCTTTGTCTCAACTGTATCAGTTGTTTTCTAGCGAAGTCTTGTTTTCTTACCCTTATTAATTTTTTTAGAAAATCTCAAATTGAAATCAAATTATATAAATTAGTATCTTAATTATTACATATTTATCTATTGATTTTACTACTTATAACCTTTAACTAAATTAGGAATAATACACAAATATTCAAAAAACTATTAAATAAAATGTTCATGGAGGTGTCATGAAGTTTATAAGGACGTTAAACATGTTTTTGTAGCATGATCAATCAAACTAAGCATGATGATATTCTATCAAGTGAAGTATACAAATTGTGATGACCAATACCTATACACACAGTCATACTCCATTAATGAGCACCTATAGGTGTTATAGAGAAGATCAATCACATTGAAAAGGATCAATTACCTAGTTTCAAGAACTTAATGGTTGAAAGGTATTGTTTTAAGGAGGTTAAAAGTTCCAAGATAAATCTTAAGGTTAGACTCCATGTATACTTCACATATCCACATTCACTACCTTGACTACAATTATATCAACATCTAGATAAGGTTAAGAACATTGAAATGGGAGTATTAAAGCTTGTTTTAAAGTCTTCCATGTTATAAGAATTCATTTGATAAACATGGAAGGGTATAGGAGTGATTAGAATAACCAAACATCATGTAAATTATTCATGTTTATACTCACTACCCTACAACCTATAAATGGCCACCTATAGGTGGCTTACATAGAGATATGAGGGTGTGCTATGGAGGAGTTTGACACATTTATATACCTTCATGAGGTTAGAGAAGTTGAGATGAGTCATGAGAGCCATATTTGAAGCACTAAATTGGTAGATAGACCTAAGAAGTTGTATCCACATATGGTGACTATGTTTTAGGGATAAGTTCCCTAAAATCTATAAAATAGATCCCTCAACACTTTTGATGATGCTATAAGATGAACAAACATGGACCCTAGACAAGTTTTGATGATTCCATATTTTAGACTTGTAATATGGGTATTATCTTGAAAAGGAGAGTGGGTGTTTGGGACCATAAGTGATGAAAGGGAGGTTTAAAAATCATGCATTTGTTTACTGCACTTTGGTAGTGCTTTCTACATGATTTTGAGTTTCCAAATAACTTTGCACCTTAAGTTACAATGTAAAATCATACCCATTTATGAAAAGTGATCTTATGGAGGTAAGGGACACACTAATGGTAAAAGGATATTTAAATATGTTTAAATACAATTTATTGGTCTTGACCACCACCTACAAGCCCTTTTTACCTCAATAAAGTCAACTATAGCTGACTGTAGTAGACAATGAGCTACAACATGGTGCTTTCATGATTGACTAGTATAAATATGATGAATATAGGTCCAAGTGAGTTATAAGATGAAATATTGGACCTTATTAAGGTATTTTGGAAATAATACAAGGCCTATAATGAGAGTATCCACCTACAGGCACCTCTCATTTGGGTGTGGATATAATGCATAGTGGACTGGTCAGCTAGCTTTGTCAAATAAAAATGTTCATTTAAAATATAGTAAAAAGACACTAAAAATCAATGGGTAACAAAACAGGGGTTATAATTAAATACTTTATGTAAATACTCACCTATAGGTTCTTTTTGGTCACAAATTAGTCATCTACAATCTAACTATAGTGTGACAGTAGGTGGAAACAATAAGTTAGACATTGGCAAGCCAAAGGCACATTGGAATTATATTAAAATTACACTATGATATGAACCTTATAAACTTAAATGAGATAGATTTACCTAATGGATAATTCCAAACATGTCAATATTCACCTACAGGCTCACCTTTTCTTGAGTAAGCATGTAATCTACAATCAAGTCTAATTGAGCAAAGGCATAACTTGAGGAGTCAAGCAAAGGTTAAAATTATGAATACACTTATATTATCTAAAAAATTAAAATTAATATTAATTTATGTCCTTATATAAAGGAAACAAATAAAATACCAATCTCCAAGACCCTATGTTCATGTTCATACACAATCAGCTAGTCTAGGAGTTTGTTTTGAGATTATGAAGGTTTAGAGGATCTATGAGCATATTAAAACTATTAAAATTGGTATAGAGTATGTTAATAACCTCAATGAGATCATAATATATTTAGGTTACCTAAGAGGATAAAGGAGATACCCTTTATTCTATCTCAAACAAAGTACTCTAGAGAATAGGAAAATTGCATATTTGATAACCATATGATAAATAAATGTGATAATGGTATTAATCATGATATATGATGGATTAAATAGTGTAAATAGACATGGATAGACCTTAAAAAACCTCACATTCATGACAAGACACTTAGATGAGGTGGTGAGGGGCTAAACAAAGTCAGCATCCATTAGGCCTAGTCTAGACCTAGTGTTTAAAAGAGGTCAAATATCACTTATAAGAGAAATTAAAATTTATATATACTTTGAGTACCTTAATAGAGAGGTATGAAACATGATATAACCTTTAGTGTGAAGGTGAATTCATAAGGAAAACATATTTTAACTTAAGCCAACTTAGACGTACACATAATGGGGAAAGGATCTTGAGAGGAAAAATTTGAGTGCTTATATGTGTACAAAATCTTTTCATGGGAGTCTAAGGAGTTGAGATATGTTAAATAATGTCTTGAACATTATTTTGTGTAATTTTTTGAAAATATAATGTCAGACCTTTATGAACAATCTTTAGAGGGTAAAAGTACTCTACACCCTCTAAAACCCTTGGTAGTGACCCAATTGGGAAAATGAAGGATAAGGGGAATCCAAACGAACCATAATGGCTTGTAATATGATTGGAGGTTGTATAGGACTCTCCAGGGCTCCTCCCCATCAATTTTAATCTCACCTTACTTGTATAAATAGGGTAAATAATTAGTTTATTTGATAGTTTTGTGTGTTGTTTAGGTATGGAATGTTTTAAAGAGATGAAAATCACTTAGGGTAGTATATTTGGACCTAATATATCCTATAATATACATTTATTACTCCAAGAAAACACACAATTTACTTTTTAAGTACCTCCATCTCAGCCATTCCAAACTAACCTAGTGAACAAGCAATTGCGAAGGTGAAAGATCTAAGTGGGAGGATTTTAAGGTCAATTTAAGGAATTTAAGGCCATGAGGGATGTTTAAAAGTGTCATTCACTCCTTGTTATAATTTTTTTTAGATAAATAAAGGCAAATTTGGTGCCAATTAGGAAGGGTGAGTGAAAAAGGAGTTATTTAGATTATAAGCAATGATAACTCATCTCCAAAAGAATCCTAATGATTAGGGACACCTGAAATTCATGTTGGATAATTTATAAAATCCCTACCTCTTATTTAAATCATCACACCTATCCATATTCTGATGTGGGACGTTCCAAAAAGGTCTAATGATGAAGGTATTTTTTTGAGCAAGCAATTGAGGAATCCTACACCACATTTTAGGAGTTTCAAGTTTTGAGGGACATTTTTCTAAGTAGACCTTGTATATTATATTAAATATTACTATCTCATACATTTTTAACTCCATTTATCAAAATGACACATGTCTTAATGATTCTTTTACTTTTTTCTTTTCTCCTCTCTCTTAAACTCTATAAGTAGTAGCCATTTTAGATCTTGTAGAATAATACCACACCATGTATGGTAAATCCCTATTGGTTTTGACATTTAACTTTACATTATAATAATAAATATAATCTATTTTGAGTTTATATATCATATTTTCAAAGTGTGTGAATATATGTATAGTGAATAGTTAAGAGATATTCATCTATCCTTGTTTTCCCTCAATCCTTCCATGTTTGATGCAATTAATTCCACTCTAACAAGTCATATGAAGTGTTTTTAAGTGTATGGATCTATTATAAAGTTTAAAATGAGCCTTAGTATCTTCAAATAATCTCTATTTTCACTTACCTTTTATAGTATTCATGCATGTCACCTTCATATTGAAATACTAATTCTAGTGCATTCTAGGAATTTTAGACTAGTGTTGTAAGCTTTATTTCTTATTGAAAGAAGTATGATGGTAGTATGTAAATAAATATTTTATATCACCCCATTATACTATTTTATTTTCATACAAAATTCTATCCCTTTTCCTAAAATCAATCAAATAGTTTAGGTGATAAGCACTTCAAGGCATATTCAAGGAGTTAGCCCTTAAATGTAGAGGTCTACTTCTACTATAGATACACACACATACCTAGAATTATTCCCATGTTGTCCAAATATGGAGAAGGATTTAACACCCTATTATAAGGTGTAATATTTTGTGATAATAGTTATTTCATTCTCGGTGGGACCATGGTTTAAGAAAGTGTAAATATTGTTGGTGTGTCTTTCCTCTAATCAACTTTTGGAAGCAAACAAGATAGCACCAATGGTAACTCTAAATGAATCATTATGGTTGTAATCAGCCTAGGTATCTTTTGTTGAATTTTTGATTAGTTATTATTTCTTATTTGACCTATGATGTTGATATGAACATCTATGGTGAATATCCCTACTATGAACCTCCCTATCAACCTTACTATGAACCATGTTATACCCCTTAATAGTCCTATCAAAATGGCTATCAATCCTATAAGCCATTTCATCCCTATGGTGATCCATTTTCCTCTTCATATGGATATCACATTGTTGTACAACCATATAAGGAAGGATATCAAGAATATTATCAATTAATACCTTCTTATCAGTCCCAATATGAGTCCTACCAACCATACCGTGATGCCTATAAACCTTAAGAGGATTCCTATGAGTCTTGTCATGAGGAATCAAATGATTATAGGGATTTTACACAAAGATATTATAAGGAAATATGTGATTTAATATAGGATAGAATAAAAAAAGTTAAATTTTGCCTCAATCCCCATCATTGCCCTCCCCCTCCTTCATCAACCCCATCTTACATCAAATATTTATTGGCATTCATACCACGATTGCTAGATAATGAAGATAATATGGGAAGATGGGATGATTAGTATGATTTACTCCATAATAATCTCATGGAATGGTTACAAGGTGTTTCCCAAAGTTTTATTCAAGTGTTGAAAATGTTTGAAGAGCTATAAAGAACTCAATGGGAGATCAAAGAGCAAATGCACTTGGCAAAGAAGTGTTACCAATGCTCAATAGATAGGCTAAAGATGTGAGAAGAAAAAGAAATTAATAATGAACATGATTCTATTGGATATCATAAAGAAGGCTATTATAAGGGTGAAAATTCTTATAATTTAAGTGGTTTTCCTTATAACTAGCCCAAATTATCACTTCCCCATGAGCTTACTAGTGAAGTTCTCTTTCCTAAGTCAATTTACAAGCCATCTTATACATATCACACTCCATATCCAATTCATAAACCCTCCAAACCTCATTACTCATTTACAATTAATAATACTATCCATAAATCCTCCACCCCACCCCTTCTTGAAATAGAGCCCATTTTGAGGGAAGAAAATGAAGAAGAAAGATATCAAGTCATAGTTGATCAAGAAGATGTCATGAGTAACTATGAAGAGGAAATCACCATAGGTTCTACCCTAGGTGAATATAAGTGTAACTCTACCTTATTTAATGAGGAGAAAAACATTTACTATACTATTACAACTATCCATATGTAATTTGATGAAAAAATGAAAGAAAAGGTGCTTGATAAGGACCCCATACCTATTGTCTATGATGAAGAATATTTTGAACATGATAGTCATGAAGGAGAAGACATATGGAAAAAGTTTCATGGCATAAACCAAGAGTTTTAGAAGATAAAAAATTAAAATTCTTATCCTAAGGAGTATACACCTGACCATGAGGTTTTTGATGATCATCTCAAGCATGAATATGAGTGTGATATCAAGAATGAAAGTGAATTTCAAATTATTCCTCAAAAAACTACAATCCTAGAGAAGTCTCAAGAGACCAAGGTAGAAGGTGTAGTCTTTGAATATTACTAAATACATCATATTTATTTTGAACCAATATCAGATGCATTGGAGTATAAAAAATATCAACTTGATGATTTCATACATCAAGAAGATAAAATTGAAGAGGTAGTGGTTCTAGATGACAAGGAGAACAAGGATGATTTGCAACTAAAAAATTAACTCTTTCAAGAGCTTGAAGATATTTTCCAAGTTGAAGGTTAATTAATTGAGAATGTGGAGAAAGATTTTTCCATGGAGGATAATTACCAATATTGGGTAGACTATGCATATCTTCTCGATGAGCTTGAATAACTTGCAGCGAAGAGAAAACCTAATCTTATTGAGAGCACCATGGAAACTAAGAAGATATGCCTTGTTGAATAACCATTGGAGGTTATATTTTAGGAGTCTTATGAGAATATTTAATATATTGAGATGTAAGAGGAGTTAATTTCCATATATTACCTATTTTAAGCTACTTTATTTTCATTGAACATCATACCAATGAAATTGGTAAACACCACGAAGAAGATGGAGACATTAATGCCAAAGATTAAAAAAAACATGACTCATTTATTTATTTCATGAATCAATAGAGGTTTAAAAATTCCCATTTGATATTTTAGGATGTGTTTCTTTTAGGTTAGTGTGTGTTTGAGCTTGTTTGGTTTGTGTATGTATGTTCCATAAGTGATCATGAAGCACAAATGTGTGTTTGCTTAGTTTCTTATCTTGTGTGTTGTATATTATTGATTTTATATTTTTTTGTGTGGTTTAAAGTAAATTTTAGTGTCCTATATATGCATATGTGACTCCATATCCCAATGGATAGGAAAAGGCTACCACTCTTGGGCATAAGAAGCATACCACCCCTAGAAATTACCAAGAATGTTGACCATTTTGACCACAAGTCAAAATGGGTTAACCACTTATAATATAAAAATTGATATATGGGTATAATATAATGTAATAATATGTGTCATGGTTCATTTTATGTGATTTAATGTGCTTCTATCTTTGGTCATAGTAGATTTTAGTCCTTATGCCATTTTATGTCACTTATGGGTCATAAATGAAGGTGGTATAGTTTTATAGGTGTCCATGTGTAATAAAATTACTTAAAACATCAAATATGTTATATTTATCATTTATAATTTTAGGAATAATTGAAACTTGTAGGTTCCTAACTAAAAATCAAGAAAATAAGTGAAAAAGAAGTTTTGAAGGTTGTATGGCCTATGGGAGAGAGTGGCACATGGGAAAACATTATATAATTTATATTAATATTAATTGACTCAATTTAAATGCTTTACATGTTTTTTAAGTGCAAAAAATAGTGAAAAACCATTTTACTCCTTCATTGCCCTTCTAGACATGTAAAACTAGTCAATAGGTTTCTTTTTAGTATGGTGATTAGGAGAGGTTTCAAGTTAAATTCCTCTAGGGGGAGTTATTTCACTCAATATAATTAATTTTAATTGTAATAGTTTAATTATTTCTCACTTTTTATTTATGAACCATCCTTTAGAAGTTAACTATCTCATTTTGTATGCTAAATCCCATACCCTATAGAATTTCCTCTTGTATGATCAGGTTCTTAAAATATAGCTAATGAAATTTATTTTATAGGACATGTAAATATTTAACACATGTTTTATATCTTTGGTTTCATGATTGGAGTTTAATTGATTAATATAACATCTCAGGTTTGTAAGTTGGCATCACATAGAGTTGTAGGTAGGTTTTCACTATGTACAAAGTTTTCATGTCTTTATAGTGAGTTTAGAGGATGGTGATAGGTTTAATTTCATGTTTTAAATGTATTTTTTACCTCTTATCTTCCAAAATTATCCTCAAAGTAAATCATCATGGATTTGTAATCAAGAACATAGTCATAAGTGACACATAGTCAATTCCATACAAGTTCCATCTATAGTCATGGTGTATGAAGGATTTGATCATGTTCATGGAGGTGTAATGAAGTTTATAATGATGTTGAACATGTTATTGTATCATTAAAAATCAAACCAATCATGAATATATTCTCTCA
Organism: Torreya grandis; assembly: GCA_037957365.1. Lineage (NCBI taxonomy): Eukaryota > Viridiplantae > Streptophyta > Pinopsida > Cupressales > Taxaceae > Torreya > Torreya grandis. Next base: position 8,933,410 of record JARHVA010000019.1, on the reverse strand, counting down.
AGTGATGTATGCAAACTGTGATGACCAATACCTCTACACATAATCATACTCCATTAATGAGCACCTATAAGTGTTATGGATAAGACCAATCACATTGAAAAGGAGAAATTGCCTAGTTTTAATCATTTCATGGTTGAAAGGTCTTTTTTTAATGAGGTGAAAAGGTCCAATCTAAATCATAAGGTCAAACTCTATGGACACTGCCCATATCTACATTCATTACCTTGACTATAATTGTATCCATACCCATAAAAGGTTGAGAACATTAAAATGGGAGTATTGAAGCTTTTTTTAAAGTCCTTCAGGTTATAATAATTTATTTAAGAAAATTGGAAGTGTATAGGACTAATTATAAGAGCCACACATCATGTACATTATTCATGTTAATACCCACTACCTTATAACTTGAAAATGACCACCTATAGGTGGCTTACACAGAGATCTAAGGGTGTGGTATGGAGGAGTTTGACATGTTTACATACTTTCATGAAGTTGGAGTAGTTGAGATGAGTAATTAGATCCATTTTTGAAGTACTAGATTGGTAGGTATACCTAAGAAGTTGTATCCATATATGGTGACTATGTTTTAGGGATAAGTTCACTAAAAGCTCCAAAATAGAGCTCTCAACACTTTTGATGATGCTATAAGATGAAAAAACATGGAACCTAGACAAGTTTTGATGATTCCATATTGTATCCCTATCCTAGGGGTATTATATTACAAAAGGATAGTGGGTGTTTGGGCCCACAAGTGATAAAATGGAGGTGTCAAACTCATGCATTTATTCACTACACTTTGGCAATGCTTTCTACAGGATTTTGAGTTTCCAAATAGATTTATACCCTAAGTTGAAATATAAAAGCATAACCATGTATGAAAAGTAATAATATGAAGGTAAGGGACACACTAATGGTTGAAGGAGATTGAAATAGGTTAGAATACAATTTATTAGTCTTGACCACCACCTAAAAGCCATTTTTGCCTTAATAAAGTCAACTATAGTTGAGTACAACAAGCAATGATCTAGAACATGGTTCTTTCATGATTGGTTATTATAAACATGATGAATATAGGTCCAATTGAAAATAATATGACCTATAGGACCTTAATAAGGTCTTTTTGAAATAATACAAGGCCTAGGATGAAAGTATCCACTTATAAGCACTGCTCTTTTGGGTGTGAATATAGTGCATCGTGGACTAGTCAACTAGGTCTGTCAAATAGAAAGTGTTCATTAAGAAGATAGGAAAAGGACACTAGAAACTCAAGGGAAAAAAAATTTGGGTTATTATTAAATACTCTATGTAAATACTCACCTATAGGTTCCTTTTAGTCACAAAGTAGTCACCTATAATCTAACTGTAGTGTGATAATGGGTGGAAACAATAAGTTAGGCATTGGCAAGCCAAAATCACATTGTAATTATATTAAAATTACACTATTATATGAATCTTAGAGTCTTAAAGTATATCATTTTACTTGAGGAATAATTCCAAACATGCCAATATTAATCTACATGCTTACCTTTTCTTGAGTAAGCAATGCAGTCTGCAATCAAGTCTAGTTAAGCAAAGGCATATCTTGAAGAGTCAAGAAAGGGTTGAAATTATGAATACAATTGGATTGTATTAAAAAAAATTAATTAATACCCATGATTTCCTTATAAAAATTAAATAATTCAAGGACCAATTTCCAAGACCTAACCTACAACTATGTTCATGTTCATGCACAACCAGCCAGTATAGGAATTTGTTTTGAGATTATGAATGTTTAGAGGATATATGAGCATATTCTAACTCTAATTTTTTTTAAAAAGTACATTATTAACCTATTTTATCTCTCAATATATTTATGTTTCTTGAGAGGATAGAGGATATACTCTATGTCCTATCTTAGATAAAGGGTACTCCAGAGAATAAGAAAATTAGAGATTTGGTAAGCATATCATGAAGAGATGTGATAAGGGTATTAATAATGATATATTATGGATTTAATAGTTTAAATATACATTTATAGACCTGAAATAACCTCACATGAATGACAAGACAATAAAAGGAGGTGGTGAGGGGTTAAACATAGTCAACATCCATTAGGCCTAGTCTAGACCTAGTGTCTATAGAAGGTCAAATATCACTTACAGGACCAATTAAATTTTTAGATAATTTTAGGACCTTAATTGAGAGGTATGAATAATGATAAAACCTTTGGTGTGTAGGTGAATTCATAGGAAAAACATATTTTGGCTTAATCTAACTTAGACCTACATAGAATGGGGAAAGGAACTTGAAAGGGCAACTTTGAGAGCTCATATGGGTAAGGACTCTTTCCATGGGAGTTTAAGGAGTTTATATATGTTATATAAGGTATTTAATTTTTTTTTTTGTGGAATTTTTTTGCAAATCCAATGTCATAACTTTATGAATAATCTTTAGAGGGCAAAAGTACTCTAAACCCTCTAAAACCCTTAGTAGTGACCCGATTGGGAAAATTAAGGATAAGGGGAATATATATGAACTATATTGGCTTGGGATATGATTTTACATTAAATATTAATCTATAATGATCCTCCTCATTAATTTGAATCTCACCTTGCTTGTATGGATAGGGCACATAATTGGTTTATTTGATAGTTTTATGTGTTGTGTAAGTATGGAAGGTTTTAAAGATATGAAAATTGGGGTATTATATTGGGACCTAATATAACATATAATATAAATTTATTTCCAAAATAAAACACACAAGCTCTTTTACGAGTACCTCCATCTCAACCAATCTAAATTAGCATAGTGAAAAAGTAATTGAGAAGGTGAAAGCTCTAAGTGGTAGGCATTTTAAGGTAAATTTGAGGAATATAAGGCCATGATTGATCTTTAAAATTTTAATTAAATATTTTTTAAGGAATGGTTTGGATAACTAAAGGCAACTTTGGTGCCAAGTGTGAAGGGTGAGTGAAAAAGGAGTTATTTGGACTATAGGTAGTGATAACTCATATCCAAAAGCATTTTGATGATTAGGGACACATAAAATTCATGTTTGAGAATGTATAAAACCCATACCTCTTATTTCAATCATCAAAAATGTCTGAGTCTACTATGAGATGTTCTAAGAAGTCCAACTGATGAAGGTAGTTTTCTAAGTAAGCAATTGAGGAATCCTACACCACATTTTAGGAGTTCCATGTTTTTAGGGACATTTATACAAGTATAACATGAATGGTATATTATATATTCCTTTATCCTACATGTGTAACTCATTTTATTATCATGAAACATGTCTTAGTGATTCTTGGACTTCTTTCTCTTCTCCCCTCTCTCAAATTCTATAAGTAGTAGCCATTTTGGCTCTTGTAGAATAATAACACACCATGTATGGTGAATACCTACTAGTTTTAGTATTTTAATTTGAATTATAAAAATAAATAAAATATATTTTGAATTAAAATATCATCTTTTCAAAGTGTGTGAAAATATGTATAATGAATAGTTAAGAGATATTCATCTATCCTTGCTTTCCCTCAATCCCATGTTTGATGCAAGTGATTACACTCTAGCATGTCATATTAAGTGTTTTTAAGTGTATTAATATATTATGAAATACATAATGACCCTTATTATCTAAAATTAATCTCTAGTTGTATTTACCTTGGATAGTCTTCATGCATATCACCTTCATATTGAAATACTAATGCTAGTGCATTTTTAGACTTTAAGACTAGTGTTGTAAGCTTTATTTCTTTGTGAAATAATTATATTGGTATTATGTAAATCCTTATGGTGTATCACCACCTTATATTAGTTTCTTTTCATGTAAATTTATATCACTTTTCCCATAAGCAATCAACTAGTTTAGGTGATAAACACTTCAAGGCATATTCAGGGAGCTAACCCTTAAACCTAGAGCTCTACTTATGATATAGGTACACCCACATACCTATAGGTATTCCCATGTTTCAAAAATATAGAGGAGGATTGAACACCCTCATATAAATTGAAATACTTGGTGACAACACTTATCATGAGCCTTATCAATTCTATGATAAGTCTTAATAGTAGTATGATGATTCATATCAGTTTTATAGTGATACTTATCAACATTTGTATGATTTCAATTATACACCTTAGTAGCCTTACCAAGACTTGAAATAGTCATGTTTACCTACTCCTACCTAATATCCAACTAAAAATTATGTTTCCCCTACCATATCTTCATTGGTATTCAAGCCAAATATGCTAAAGTCTGAAGGGGTAATGAGAATATGGGATAAAGAGTTAGATGTGATACCTTTTCATCTTAGAGAGAAGATGAGGAGGTTAGTAAAGATGTTCTTAGATAAGTGGGATATAATTAGAGAGGAAAATTAGTATGTTATAATGGATGATTTATATGAGGTGAACACTTTTATCGAATGGTGGCTAGAAAAATTAGTGAGGTGGGAGAATCAAGAGATTCAATCGAAACAATTTTAATTATCTCTACCTAATTTTGGTCAACTTTCTTGTGTTCCAAGTTACCTTAATCAAACAAATACCTTTCCTAAATGAACCCAAATATATTCATCTTGGAGGCCTTATTGGTTTATGATTCCCAACTACACCATGCCAAATCTGGTGTAAAAATTTAAACCAATGTAAGTTCCTATCATCCCTCCTCAAAATCCTCCAAGAGAGTCAATCCAATCTCAAAGAGAACCTACTAGTTTCAAAGTCCTACCTTGTAACCAATTAGTTTAGTCTTAGGAGAAATAAGAGGAAGATGACTTTGTTCCTATAGTTTTTCCCTCATGGAAATTAGTTCTATAAAATATACAAAAGGAATAAAGAATGATTTTTTAATAGATTAAAACTCAAGTTGCATCTAAAATTGATAGAGTGAATCATGAGGATGAGTAATAAAATCAAGTATATATAGCCCAACTCAATTTACTCTCTCTCCAAACATTCCTAGAAGAATCTTATATACCCACATTTTCAAGTTGTAGGAGTAGTCCCTTCATTCCCAAGCAAAGTTATGAGCATATTCATTTCTCTCCCACTATTTACCTTCTTGAAAAGGAGATTGTTCTATAGAGGATAAAGGAAGATGTTAAAGTTGCAAGTGAATCTCAAGGATAATGTGAGGAATGTGTTTCAAGTGTGTTTGAAGAGAAAATTTTCATTGGTACTCCCCTTAGTGAGAGTAGAGGCAATTTAACCTTTAGTGAAGATGGAGAGGTTGCAATAGAAGGTAAAGGATATGTTGACTTATTTTGAGAGTTCCCTTTTGTTGTGATTGAAGATCACAACAAAGATATCATAGTTGTATAAAAAAAAATTATTCTTAGACCCTCTTAATGAGTTTGAAGAGCTTTCTAGAGTATAACTTTGGTTAAATTACCCTTTTGGTATTACAAATGTGTAAGAGGAGGAAAATATTCATGAAGAAGTAATACTTGATTTGGTGGAAACTCTAGTAGAGGTTCTTGATCTAGTTGCAATTGCTTATCAAGATGATGTTGATAAAAAAGAGTCAATTCAATAATTTGTAGCTCTTAATGACCTTTATGGGGAAGAATTAAAGTTACATCATGATCCTATAGAAGACTTTGAAGTTATTGAAAACCTTTTAGCTCCTAAATAGGAAGGTAAGAAAGTCATTAATGTTATTTATTTTCAATATGTTAATCAAGAGAATGGTGAAGACATGTGGTATAAATATGATAACATTTGTAAATCATTTGAAGTTGTTAGGGGTCCTACATCTCCTATAGAGAAGGTTGAGGACATTAAAGAAGTGTTTTTATCTCCAAGACATCAAGGATGACTCAAAAAAAATTGGCTCCTAAATAACTAATTGAATAATGGCATCACCATTTTGAACTTCCTCAAGACATTGAGTCTCTAAACATGTTTAGTGATAACTATTAAGTAGCTAAAGAAAGGCTGATTGAGATGTTTGAGAGGCTAGAGTAGATTGCAAGTGATGGTAAGCAAAAATATGGAGTACGTGTTGAAAAATAAATGAATATGTCTTTATTCATGAATTGTTTGATGTTGATGATTTACTTGGAAGTATATCAAGAGTATTGGTAACCATTAAGTAACTAAGCTCACCAAAGTAAAGGTCCAAAAAACACTTTATTTTACACCCTTACTCATTACATAAAGAAGATGATCTTGAAGTATTCCCTTTTGATCCATGAGGATCAATATTGATAGGTTAGTTTGTATATATTAGTTTACTTAGGTCTGTTTGTGTTTCAAATAAGTGCTTAGCTAGCAACTATGTCTTATTGGTTATTTTCTTTTATTTTGTGTGTCTTCCTTTTCCTTGTTTAGGTGTGAATTAGTCATATTGTCTTGGTCAAGATTTTTAATAAATTTTAAAGTTATGATCATGTGTTTTCCAAAGTTTATTAGACTTTATATGCCTAATGTAATTGCAAAGTTACTGGTTCATAAGCATAGCAAACATGCTTCCTAGATGAGTCATCAAAATGTTGACAATTTTGACCTCACAGGTCAAATTGTCACCCCTATAACTTGAAACTTGTATTTTAATTTTTTTTGACTTATTGATAATTAGTTTGTTCTTATAATGTCTTTGAAATGGTCATGTAAAACCCTAATTAGTAGAGTTTTAAGATAAATTTGATGAATTTAAGGTGTTGATCATCATGGCCATGTGCTTGTCTAGTCACCTCCTGACCTATTTAAAGTTGTTTCAAGTGATGAAATAAGTATAAATAATATTGAGAGACATCATGTATTTTTTTGAGGTTATCATGATTTACAATTGATCAAACTGGTTGGTGATATGCTTGACTAACTTCATAATCTAGTTAATTGCATTTTAGATCACCTTATGGGTTTTAGATCAAGTTTTTCATGATAATGGTCGTATAATATCATAATAGGTAATTATTTACCCATTTAGGCATGAAAAGTACCAATTAATACTTTTTTAAATATTTTCATCAGGTTTCTCAACTAGTTATGGCAATTTTATTGCCAAAAAGGCCTATTTTGAGGTTGTCTGTATAGTTATTCAAGGTAAAATTGACCTCCATGAATATTTAGGAATTTATTTGTTTATTTTAATGTCAAATAAATGGTTTTAAATTATTTTTATGTGTCAAAATATATAAAAATTATTTATCTCCCCTATTAATTTCTTTGGCAGCTCTAAGAAGGCCATCAATTTTTGCTCAGTATAGTTAGGAGAGAGAGATTCAATTCCAAATATATTTTTAAATGATCAGTAACCTAATTAAATTTAATTTATTTGCATTGTGTTTTAGATTCATCCCCCATATTTATGAATAATTTCTAAGAGTGTAAGGGGGTCACTATGTCCTAGTCATCTAGATAGGGTCCAGGTTTGTCTCCATTTATTCACTTCAAAAATCAATGGATAAAAATGGTTATATTGAGATGATTTTAGGGTAAAATAGGACCTTATTCATGTTATAATCATTATTTACTTTATCATGATAAGGAGTATTTTGACAAGAAATCATTTGTTTGTCTTGACTGATTAAGTTAGCAATTTTCAAGCATGTTTGATATATCAATTGAGTGTATTCATATTTAAGGATTATTAAGTTCATGTTTTAATTATGATATAAATATCACATTAAAAAAAACCCAATATTACTTCATCTTTAAGTATTTATTTCTTAAGAGAGCCTATGGTGAGATAGTCTCTTCGGCAAGGTGCAATCACTAAAACATGAGTTCTTGTTATGAAAAGGTCTTAATTTAGGTCAGTAAGTGATCTTAGTAGGAACCTAAATATAATAAAAGTCTTGTTTCAGAAAAGGAGTAAATATACATTACATCTCATAAACCATGCTATCTATTTCTTAAGAGACCATTCCTAAGCCTAACTACATAGACTCTCCCCAAAGTCTAATGAGCAAAACAATAGAACTATCATGGCAAATATTAGTGATCAAGGGGTAAACAACCAATGGAATGTTTGTGTAAGATCATGAAGTAAATTTACATAAACTTTTAAGTTTTTTAAGATGACTAATGAAACTCATAAGAGCAAAAGGTCTAATTAGGCCTAATAATACTAATATCCCATACAAAGGCCTGAATATCATGATGAAAGAGACTTGATTGATATGAGATAACAAATAAGATTGTAGAGGGCTAAGAAAGAGAATCAAGACAACCTTAAAAGGATAATTTTCCCTTAATTCTAATAATAACTCCATAGATTTTCTGAAAGTGACATGATAATGACATTAATAAATATCCATCTACATCAATCATGGAGGTTGCAACATAGATCTGAGGAAGTTTTGACTTATTTTAAGAGTTTAAACTCAAGGTTAAAGCATGAAGTGGTGGTATATAAACCAAACTTATAGTATGGCATGATGATTTTAGTAGTCAAATCCATGAGAGATTAAACAAATCAAGT
>JARHVA010000019.1:8785000-8920000 GCA_037957365.1 Torreya grandis | reverse complement strand
CTATCCCCAATGAAGAAAATTTGGTTGTTGAATCATTAACATCCTCAGTTGTAAGATTAACCCCCCTAGATAACACTAAAATGCAAGAATTCACTATTGAATTGGTCCCTTGATCCTTTTTTATGATAATATCATGAGTTTTTAGGCCTTTGAATATTACCAACACATCATCCAATTCCTTAACAATGTTAGGGAATTTGAAGATGAAATAATAGACAAAGAGGAAAGGGATAGTTTTAGGGCTAAAGTTGACAAGGAAATAATCCTCAATATCTAATGAAATTAAATCCTTAAGGGAATTATTTATCTAGATAATCCATTCAACACATTAAACCATATATACCTAATTAAAAAAACCAAATATATAGGTCAAGAGTGTCGAACCATTAACCTAGGGTCCTTGGAACCCCAAACTATCAACATAGGTCCTAACTGGACAAAGAAGGAGATGAAGCAAATTTGAAAGTTTCTATTGAGTTATAATGACATAATTTCTTAGGATCATTAGGACCTAAAATTATTTGACCCAAGGGTGATCACTCACACCATCCCCCTTAATCTAGACAAAATACCTTTTCATAAGAAATAGAGATCCATGAACACAATCTTTGAAACTTTGATACACAAAAAAGTTTAAAATCTCTTATCTATTAGAATAATATTTCTAGTTCATCATTCCACTTAGGTGAAAAAGATATTTCTTTTTAAAAATAAGAATGGCAAGATTAGGTTGTGCATAGACTTATAAAACCTAAATAGAGCTTCAAATAAGGACAATTACCTATTGCCATCCCTTGATGAAGTGATCCAAATGGTTAATAAATCTTAGATGATGTCCTTTTTGGATGGATTCTTAGGGTATAATTAGGTTTTAGTAAATTCTAATGACTAAACCAAAATTTCATTCACCATGAAATGGGGCACATTTGCCTACACAATAATGTCATTTGGATTGATCAACGCTAGAGTAAAATTTCAAAGAGAGATGAATTTTGTGTTTGAAGGTATAATTGGTAAATGCATAGTAATCTACAAGGATGATTTAACTATTTTTTCAAAAATGTAGATGAGATCATATAAACCATTTTTAGAAGGTCTTTGAAAGGTGAAGAAGGTATGCCATTTCCTTGAACCCTAAAAAGGGTGTGTTTAGTTCCATCAAAGGTAAGATTATCGATCATCTCATCACAAATGAAGGTATTAATATCAATATAGAAAGAGATAATGTAATTTATAAAATACCTCAACTTAATAAAAAAAATCTAAAATTCTTCTTTGGAAATATCAATTTTGTTCACAAGTTCATTTCTAGATTTGTTAAAATTATAAATCCCCTTCATGCTATGTTAAAACATGATGCTAATATGGAGTGGAATGTTGAGTCAAGTAAAGAATTTTATGACATAAAGGATTACATCATGAAAGCACCCATGTTGATCAGTCCAAACTATGCTAAAGATTTCTACATTTATCCTTTTCCCTCCCAACACACAATTATTGCCTATTTCATACAAATATTGGATGGAGAAGAACACCCAATTGATTTTATCAGCACCAATCTAAAGCATATATAACTAAGGTACTCTACTTTGGAAAAACATGCCTATGCATGGGTCAAGGATATAAAAATATTTATGCATTACATTATTAAGAATAAAGTGCATATAATTATGCTAGACCCAACTATCAAGTAAATGTTGGGTCAGAATGAGTTAGATGAGCATAGAGGTAGATGGATGACCAATTTATAGGAGTATGACTTGGAAATAAAACCCACCAATCTACTTAAAGGATAATGTCTTACCCAAATAATAATTGAGATTGATCTAAGAATCAATGTACACAAATTAGACTAGGAGATAATACTACAACAAGATTGGTATACCCCAATTATCTATTACTTGCTTTATGAGAACCCACCTCTTAGACTCAATCAAACATAGAAGAGAGCCATCAGACTGAAGGAAACACAATAAATACTAAGTAAAGGAGATATATTCAAGAAAAATAATGAAGGTTTCTAGCTTAGATACCTATCAGAAGTTGAATCTAGATAAGTAATGGTAAAATTCCATGATAAATTAGGCACTATTCACAATACAACAAATGTGATGACACAAAATATTATGGGTATGTTATTGTTGGCCAACCCTATCCAAAGTTTTCCATAAATATGTCAAGACATGATATCAATGTTATAAATTTGCCAAAATAGAAACCCACACTATAATTCCATTGTATCCAATTATAGTGATGACACCATTTGTCTAATAAGGACTAGATTTCATGGGGGTCATTAACCCCAACTCCTTATTAGGCCATAACTTTATTTTTATGACCATAGATTACTACACAAGATGGATCAAAGTAGTGGTGATAAATAAAATCACTACTAATTAAGTAATCAAGTTCTTGGAAAATAATGTGACCACTTAGTTTGGGACCCCTATCTCATCAGTCTATTGAGTTCACTGAATGGGTGTATGAAAATAGGATCACTTTAAGGTTCTCATCCAATTAATATCTAAAAGGGAATAGATTGGTAGAATCAACTAAAAAAACTTGATCAATCCATAAATAAGTCTTTAGAGAAGAAACCCCAGGAGTGGAATTCATTTCATAAATTTTCTCTATGGGCTAACCATACTAGGCATATTGATATCAACTCCACTGGTTCTTCCATAGGTTTAGCCAACTCTAGGTGCTTCTTATTTAATAAGTCCAACTACGTCCCTAATCATAAGTGCACCCATGTGCATAGTTAAATTGGCCCCAACTACATTAGTGGCACCAAAAATCACTTAATAAACTCCTTAGTTGGTATCTACTACCTCTACCACTATAGCTCTTTCCACTATAATAACACACGCTAATCTGATCATGAGGCCCAAGAAGAAGTAAAAGGTAGCTCCTACTCTTCAACCCCATGTTAATCCTTGTATCACTCACATTCCTCTCTTTTTAATTATCAATATGCCTATGGATTTGGAATTCAACCAATTTATTCCTTCTTACTAAATACCTCTCTCCTTGGTATCATTACCCCATAGGACAATTTAACCCAAAGCCAATAGTAGGCCTAGATATTCCCATTATATTCCCATTCATCATGTATTATTATACCCCCATACATCCCCCTTCTCCATTTATTTCATCTTTCATTCCTTTTGCGTCATCCATTACTCCTCTACTTAGGCCTCCACCTATCACCTCCATCTCTACCACCCTACCAACACCCCCTTCTACCTTGGGAATTGCCATGGTGTTTCATCTAACTAAGATGATAATTCAAGAGATTTATACATGTAGTGAGAGTTATATAATACTTCAAGGAACATTAGGATGATACTCATGCATAATTTAATTCAATAAGGAGACCTTATGGTCTAGTAGACCAAAAAAAGCCTCTTCTCCTTCACCAAAGTGAGAACATCTACCAAAGAAGAGAGAGTATCTAGTCTCTATGCTTTAGGCCACTCATGACATATCTAAAAATATCATGAAAGACATGAAATAATAGGTCTAGGTGCTTGAGGCATAGGTGGCAAGCATCTTCCTTATATAATTGATCAGATGGGTCAAGGGAACCCTCATACAACTCTTCTTAGCTCTTGGTGAGGTGGTCGAAGCACTGACCAAAAGTAGGGTACATATCTAGAGGGTGCATGTATATTTATAAATAATTGTTATCATATATATTAAGTTAAAAAACCTCACCATGGTTATCTACAAGGGCATGTTCTTAGAGATGAAACTCATGCCTACCTTAGACTAAGCCTATATTAGACCTATGTTGGGCGTATGAAGGCCTCAATTAAATAATGGTTGGCCTTGGTGTAGATAGTTATGGGACTTCTATAAAAAGTAGGGAAAGGATGTTACATAATTTTGGGAGAATAACATCACTATGTTATTCCACCTAGATGGAACCCTACTAGACAGAGGTAAGTTTGAAGTTCACCTGGGTCACTTTGACTAGGTCATGAAGAGAAAAGTGGCAAAGGCTAATAAAGCTAGAGCCAAGGCAATTTTAGAACTCTCAATGCAATCTACTATAAACATCAACCATGTCTTAGAAGTGAAAGTGTTCCTAGAGGATCCATTCCAAGTACATCAACAACTACTAACACAATCAAAGGTGATATTTTAAGAGCCACCTATGAACCTATACAAGCTAGATATGGAGTTTAACATGGTGGCATATATATTGGAAACTAAGGAGACATAACCCAATCAAATAGGAGGAAATTTTTCTCCATATCATCATTAGATCAACTGAGTGGGACCTTGGGAGCATCTTTCAAAAAAGTGGGGAATCTTTTGTTTGTTTTAAATCTTAGTAGTTGTAACAACCTTGAGTGGCCATCATGGCCAAGGATAAAAATATCATGCTACTTGGAGACAAGCCCCATCCTTATATATATTGTAAATTGCCTTCTCTTTATATGGTTGACAATTTATGTAAATAAACTTTGTTAAAAATCTAATATAATTATTTTGTTTATTTTAACTTGGTTCTCTACTCATGGAATGTGCTCCATTGTTTCTAATTTCTAAGCAGATGTTTATGAAATATGAATGATTATGTGCTTATGTTATAGAGATGAATATGGTAGTTAGATTGTGCATTTTCTAGTCTAACCCCCTATATGTTATTTTCAATCTTTTTGTGAATAATTTAATATTTATGTACTTTAGTTATAAAGTGTTTTAAAATCTTTGTGTGTTGATTTATATAAATATTTTGAGTGTTTACATTATGTGGAGGACTTGAAAGTAAAATATTCATATCGGTGTCCCCTTAGAAGCTTGGCCATTGAGTGGCTAAAGTATGTGAAAATGTTAAACCAGGCACATAGTGGTATAATTATGACTTGGCATGTTTTCAGTTATCAGGCACTAGCATTCTTCAAATTAAAAATACCCCTTTTCTACCTTACCTTGCTCCCATTTTTAAGTTTATTTTAGAACTAAAACAATATCCCCTATTCTAGAAACCAATAAATCTTGGCTAAGTAGTAATAATGAGTAAGTGTTTCTTTACTCATAATGAATTCTAAGTGTAACCACACATACATCGAGCCTTTAGTGGTAATAATTACTTCTCTCTAAGTAGAACAAGGTTAAATTATTCAATCCTTGGATTGAACTAGCATCAGTCCTAAAATTAAGGAGAGGATATCTTTAACCCATGCATTGTCTCATGCTTTTCTCTTCTAAAAAAATCAATCTCATGAGTTCCTTTGGATGCAAAGATATTGGTATTGAAAATAGGTTAGACTAAAGATGTTAGTTAATGTGTAATTGGATTAAAATATGTTAATACTAGGGGATGTTATGTGGAGTAAACGTTTAGACTATGGTTGAGGTGGACTTGTTATTTTTTGGGATGATGACGGGATGTCTAGTTTTAAGAATTTTATATGGATTGATGTGTTGGATAAATGGATGATAAGTTAGAATTACCTATAGGTTGATTAATTTGATGTGAAGGATGACTAGAATTAGGGTGGGCTAAGACCTTAAGCAAAGGGGTCTATAAGAATTAAGCTATTACAACTGACTGAAAAGATGATAGGGTTTGCCTCCCTAAATTTTGAATATGTTAGACCTTATTGATTATTTATTTGTGTAATATATTTATATTGGAAAATTGATAGGTGCTGGAAAAATGATGATAGATGACAAAACTAACATAGTGATGGGTGGTATCAAAATGATGAAACATGCCAAGTTTAAATCAATAGAGGGATAAGGTAATGATAGGTTCCATGTATAAACTAATAAAATTCTAGGTTATAAGATGACATGTGATAGGTTTAGATTGGTACAATGATGGGTCTAGACCAATGCCAACTAAGGGAGGGTATCATTAATCAAGGTGAATTTTAATAAGGATTAGATCATAGTGATGGCTTGGATGGAGTTTTATCAAGGTAGACAAGGTGGAAAAATGTGTTTTGGATAATGGATAAGGGTGCCTAGGATGTAGATGGGTTTAGACTATGTTAATAAGGATTACAAGCCTAGAGTGATGGGTTTGATTATGGCTAGAGGGATGTTAAATATTTTGATGGGTTTGACTTGATCAAGGAGGGATGATTAAGTCTTAGACAAGATTTAGATATAAAGGGCACAACTAGGATGTTTTAGGTAAACTAAAAAAGTTAATGATTAAGGCAAGCCTTTAGATATGGTGAAGGATTATAGTTTGGACAAATGGAGAAATAGTACTAGATGATGGGTGATGGGATTGGAAACTGATAAGGTTTTGACTAAGGATATATAGGACAAGGTAGTGATTGGTGATAAGGCTATAATAAATAAAATGTGTGATGAGATGAGAATGGTGGAGTGGTGAAATTGGACCAATGATTAGATTTGGCCTAGAGTTGAGTTTTTGAATAGGTAATTAGTTTATGTGTATGTCTTAAGGTTTAAAAATATTACTAACCTTGAAAACACACAAACAAAATCAATTAACCTAAAATCCTATGCTAGTGACTAACATGGGGGTGCAACTTGATACCTAGCTCACTAAATGATTATTGATAAGAGGTGCCTAGATTAGTGTCACCCAACCTTCTATCACCATTTGTACCTCATGAGTGATTTCTAGGAATGTTATTTTCCTTACCATGAATTCCTATTATGGTGAAGGAGTCTTATTCTAGGTTTGACTAGCTCTCTAAGGGAGTTGCCTATACACCTTGTGATATGTGGAGCCCTAGTTTGTGTAAGGCATTATTTGATAACTACATGTTGGAGTATTACATCCTCACTTCATATAATCTTGTATGGGGAGTTTCACTTAGATTAGTTACTATTATCCTTGATATTTTTACTCCACCAGAACATGGAGTGTGTTCTTTTGTGTGGTGATGAAATCCACATCACAATCCCCCTAAGACTATGGTAAGTGCATGGGAATAGATTCTACATCATGTTTCCCCTAGAAAATAAAAAATTAGAGGTTTATTGACCATTTATGATCCTCAAGAATTAATATATGTGTGCAAGGGGAGATCACACATCGTCATAGCCTTGAGTGACAAATAGGTAGCCAAAAAAGTATGCTATATTAAATTGAATTTTAGACATACTAGCAAGCAAGTTAATTGATTAACCTTGATTAAGATATGACAATAAAATTATTAAAAGTATTTTAAGATGCCAAGTCCATGACAAGAGACATGTAATATAGAGGGTCAATAGGTTTTAATTGACCTCCTCAGGGGTAAACCTACAAAATGATGTTAGTAATTTTGATTCATGTGCTTTGACAAGTGAACCTGCAGAGAACATGATGTTAGTAATTTTGATATTTATGCTTTTAAAAGTAATATTATAGAAAAAATAATGTTAATAGTTTAAAAATTTTGATCTTTGATGCTCATGTGCCTCTTAATTATCAAAATTTTCCCTCACTCTTGAAAACCTTTTGAAATCCTAAATCAAATGTAACAAAAAAGTGGAATAAAATATTATATTAAACACCAAAGAAATATCAAACTTGATTCAATATGAAAATCATACATGACTAAATAAATTTGGAATTCAATGAGTGACCCAAATCTTGGTTAGGATTCATTGATTCATGACTCAATGTTTTTTGGTATTAAAAAAGGTCCTTGGTTTCTTTGATAGTTTAAAAACTTATAATGATGCAGGGAGTATTTTGGGCATAATAAATTTTATTTATATGTAGATATTTGGATAGTTCATAAATTTTTTACATGATATATATTCTTCTTTTTTGTTGTGTGTGTGTGTGTGTGTGTGTGTGTGTGTGTGTGTGTGTGTGTGTGTGTCTATATATATATATATATATATATATATATATATATATATATATAATTTGGGAGTAAAGATTGATTTACTAGTTGTAGGAAATGGATGCATACTTACTAATAATGACATGTATTTAGATAATACTAATAATAGTGATCTACGATCTGCTCAATTCAAAATTTATTTAAATAATGCTCTCAAATTTATATCACAATTTTTGTAATCCATTTCTCAAATGAGATACAAAAATGATAGCCTCTTCAAAATTTTGATTCTTCTATACATTAGGGCTTGGTGGCTTGGAAAAGGGGAAATGCAAACTATATGTTTATCCTAATCACTCACTTGTAAATACTATGGCATACATAGCATAAAATGCCTCAATGGAGCATGGTTTCAAAGACTAGAGCCTTACCATGTTCAAAACTATTTATAAATAAAAATTGAGTTTAACAACTATAAAGATACCAATTTTATAGATTTAAAGACAAAGACTAATGCTATAAAGAAATAATATTACTTCTATTATACAAATTCAGTGAGCATGGTTTGGGCAAAGGAAAGATACCATGTTCATAATTTTTTAGTGTTCACAAAATATCTACACTTTGTTAACAAGATAAATTTAGTAGTGAAACATAAATTAAAGGTCATGAAAACCAAGATGTAGACCTCTTTGAAAAATGTACACAAATTAAATAGAGATCTCTAAATATACATACAAAAAAATTTATATAGGAGCAATGAAGTCTAGGTCAAATTTAATGGAAACATAATACTTGTAGTGAAACAAGTTCATCATAACACATTAATCCACTATACAAATTGTTTTCTATATTTTGGCCTTCATACCATGGAAAATGAATTAGAGAAAATATTTATATATTGAATATAACACCCAATAATTATTATTTTCTTTATCAAAAATGGTCAACAACAAAACATATTATGTAACATTTGGAAAAATTTTAAAACAAAAATAGGATTCAACAACAAATAATTTAACACAAAATGTATAACTAGTCCCCTCCCACCATGGTCACCATAATGTAATCATATAAATTGGAATATTAACAAGGGAACCATGTGACAAGTCCCTATGTGGTTTAGAATAACATAAAGAAAATTAAGAAAGTCATGTTTTTAAATGTTTGGATAAACAACATGGCTAGAATATAAATATCCATATAGACCAAGTGCTATCAAAATATTTGTCATGTTTTATAAAGTGCCTTTATAGTGACTCCTAACTTGGTCCACTATTCCAACCCAAAATAAATAGATAAAGAAAGTAATATGTAGTTAATTTTCTATTCATCTTTAAGTTGATTTCCTTGTCTTTCATAGAGAAGGACAATTTCATGAAGAACTTATGGTGATATATTTGTATACAAACTTTAAACTATGATAAGGAGGATAATATTTTTGACTTAATCTAATCTATACTAAGCTTTATAATTTTATGTTTTAAAGGTAGTTATCATGGAGAGAATTTTTATAAGAATGTATATTTTGAATCTCTAAGACAAATTATCCATAGGGATTTCTTGATGAACTATAAAATAGAGACCGTGCATGGTCATATGGAAGAGTTCACAATTATATACCACATCCAATTTACACAATAATTTTATATGCTAAACATGTGCTATTAAGTTATAAGACTAACACAAACTAAAATCCCAAAGACAAGACTTTAGTAAAGTTGTGTCTTAGATGTTTTTGGAAGAAATTAAAGGTTTAGTTTGAGAACAACAAAGCACAAACATATCAAATTTTTGAAATGTTAGATATCTTAAGAATGTGATGTAGTGAAAATTGGTCTTTGGGAAACAAATCTTATAATCTCTATGATATTATTCTATCTTACACCAAAAATAGGAAATAGATAATTAAAAACATGGGAAATGCTACTACCCAAAGCAAGGATTGCTAGCTTAAAATATAGTGAATGTCCTAAAGTTAACTTCCAAAGAAAATAGTTGGAAATAGGAAATCCAAAGTAGATAAATCATAATGGATAAAACACAGTTGTTTCTTGATATATGTTTCTAAGTGAGAAACTATGGAAATAATCTTAGAAATCTAACATAAGTGGTCAAAACACTATTATTTATAGATATATGCTTCATAAGTGAGAACCAATGGAAATAATATCATAAATATAACATGAGTGGGCCATGGATATTGGAAATGGTGGAAACTTTAAGAAATACTTTTAAATAGTGTCAAAAACTTATGTAATATTCAAGCATGGAATTGTAAACTTAAAGAATACATAATTTTGATTTCTAGCATGAAAGCTCATAAACATCCTAATAAAATATAGTACACTAATAGAAACATGTCCTAATTTTCAAGATATGTTTCATGAAAATTTTAAGGTAAATAAATAGTTCCCATGATTTTTAGCATTTATAGAGCACCTTAGTGGATCATATAGAGTAAAATTATAATTTAGTTTACCTCTTGATTCTTAGCTCTCTCCTAGAGTTTATGTTTCATACTTTTTAACAATAATATTAATTTAAAATATAAGAGTCATTTCATTAAGCCATCTGATTAAAAAATAAGATTAAACTAAAGAAATATTCTTCATAAAATAGTTTTATCATGACTTTAAGTAGCAAATTTTCACCCTCCACCCACTCATACCAATCTGGTTCATACCCAGTTTGAGTTTGGGTCCAGCCATACCTAGGGCAAACCTGAGACAAACCCACATTATTTTGCCTGTTAATTTATTTTATTTTCACCATTAGACTTTAAGTAATGAAAAAAACTTTCAAGGAAGAAATAAAAAGCTAAAATTCTTGGGATAATGAAAATTTTATAGCTCAATTTTACTCTAACCTAAAAAACATAAGGAAAACTATTCACCATCAATATATTTCTCATATGGAGTAAAGAGGCTCCGACATTCTTAGTGTATGCAATTTTTTTTAGTGATTTTTATTTTTTTAGACCTTTCATCATCTTTATAGATTATCATCATAGTATTCCCTCTGATATCATTGGCCTAGGCTTTAGCACTTTAAAAAAATATTAGATTCTAAAAACTAGTAGAATTATTGAGTGTGAAGTATTTGGACTTGTACCTTACAACCTTGAATTCACAGTATGATCTCAAGTAGCATTGTTGAAACTTAAATAAAATGGATAAGAAAAGAGTATTAAAATATCTATTATAGTTAGTAATATAACTATTGTTATATCATATCCATATACAAGTAGGTAAAATAAATCAAAAGTGGACAACAAGAACAACTATAAAAGATAATGAGTATATAGCTGGAACAATTGGTAAGGTTAATTAAAAATCAAATACCATTGTAGCATTGACAATCTATATATACAAATTCCTTTTATGTAAGAAGATTATTAGGAACATAAACATATCAAAAATATACAATGTGTGGCTTCATCAAGATTGTTCTCAAACTCTTTGAACAAATAAAAATAAAATATTCATATTTTACACTAGAGAAAATAAAAAAATATTAACAAGTGTTTATGGACTATTGATAGATATAGTATTTGTAATTATTTAGTATTTAAGGATGTAGATTGTTGGCACAAGGCTTACTAATTTACCAATAAAATTCCTCAATAATGATGAACCTCATAGTTGGTAATCATAGATAGATAAGCATTAGATATAACCTTGCAAGGTCTTAGAAAATACATGACTAGGTGTAAATCTAGCCTCTTCAAAACTTACCAGCAACCTTTACCTTGGTTTAAGGTTGAAGACTTGGCACAATATGCAAGGAAATACTAAATAGACTCTAATGGTGTATAGCTATAAAAAATATTATTCCAAATGAAAAAGGGGTATACACTAAAATATTTTCTTGATAAGGGCTTAGACTTACTGGAAGGATTGTGATCCAAGTGATGGCTCAAAATATATAAACTACAGTACCACATAACACAAATATTATCATCTATTAAACCACCATGACCAAACCCAATCTTATGCTATGTAGTACCACCAAGACCTTATATGAAAAAAATTCTATGAAAAATATGGTTTCATTAATTTTGATTTTAGTTCTCAATCACACAAATTTTAGATCATGGGGAGGTAACTTATTCAAAGCTTATAAATGGAAAAGGTGCAAAGGTAACATATGAAAAAAACTATAATAATAATGGTGGACACTAAATCATAATAGGGCACGAAGTTAATTAAAAGGGAGTGAACAAATAACTTAATTAAATCAAATCTAAGCAATTAAGGCATGCACATAGACATGCTCTCTTTGAAATTCACACCAATTTTTTTTAATATGAACTTGTATTCATTACTTAAAGATCCACAACAATGGTCACCTTAATCTCATCATACTAGTAATCTAGAGCACTAGTTCCAAGACCTATTATAGGCATTTTACTTCCTATATATAATTCTACAACATGCCCCATATTTTATTTTAGCTTATAGAGGAAAAATCACAACTGATAATATTTATCAACAAAAAGAATTGTTTATCAATGATTGAATTCATCATTTTGTAGCCATAGCCCCTACACATCTATTTTAGTAGTCACTTTCCTATTTTTTTAAAAATTAGTTCATGGTCTTTTAAAAATTAGGATTTTATTAATTATTTAGAAATAACTAAAGTTAGCAATGTTTTTGTTTCCAACTATTTCCTACAAATATTTAGGCAATCAACCAACAAATCTGATAGTTACTATTATTATTGTTGGTGACATCATCACCCTACTCTATAATATCATGTTGATAGTCTTGACCAATCAAATTTTAGTTAAATAGATTTTTCCATTTTTTTAACAAATACACACATTAACTATTGTAAAGCTTAAAATTTTTCAATACATAGAAAACAATATGTTTTGATTGGTAAAAAATAGATAGTTTAATCAAAGGTTAAAGGAAACTGATTCCATTAGTTATCCCTTCAAGACTAATATGGAGATTTTACACTAAAAATGATCCCAATTTATAATAAAACTCCTAATTGGGCAAGATACATAAAAATGAAATAAACAACAATGAAAATATGCAGACATACTTTCAATATGTAACCAACTTACCTAAAAAAAGTAGTGATGTGCATTAATATGAAAAATATAATTCTTTATGCTTGATATGGAATGTTGGATTGCTTTGTGACTCAAAACTTGGATAACATATAACAATGGTGATGATGAATGACTAGATAGATAATAAATAAGTTGATATCATGAATTTTACTTCTCATACTTTTATATAGAGGTGGTGGGGGTATTTTTAATTAATCTAAAATTTCTTATAAGACTCTAGATGAGAATTATCTAGAGAGTGTGGATGATGGTAGGGGCTTCTATAAAGTAAAATACTTTAATACATGATTGAGACTAGTTAATGATGCTTAGATGTGGATTAAATGGTAATTATAATAATGATTTGTAAGAGAAAGTAGGGGTAGGTTAGGGTAGGTAGGAGTGATTTTAAAATTAAATAATAATGGATAAGTGGGATTAATGAAAAATAGGATGTGATTAATTTATATGAGATGTTATAAGGGTAGTAAGTGATAAGAGAAATGTTAGAAATGATAGAATAGAAAATAGGGGACTAGAATAGACTAATTTTGGGATGAATAAGATGAAATTAGTGTGATGGAGTGAGAAAATTTAGATGTAGACAATAATATCTAAAATTCCTAATTTTTATTTTAGTAATGAAATTGCTAGAATAAAATTAAAATATGTCCCTAAGTGTGTACAACACACTTTGTCTTTGGTAAGAATCTCCAATTATGTAGGTCACTCAATAGAAAAATCTAAAACCAACATGTAGTATTCAATGTCCATACATTATTATTTTTATTTTGAACTAACATTTTAAAAATTATAGAGCAAGGAAGGAGTGCCTTTGTGTGTTGGTGAAAACCATATTTCCCTTGAAACTTGTTGGCTATGATGATTTCTTCTTGAAACATTGGAGAATTATTCTTTGTTAATGAAACACATATTTTGGGTGACTATACCCCAAATTTGTTTAAATTTTCAATACCTTGGGTTGGGAAAACAATATTCCCCAACCCTCATAAAATGTGGGGAGAAGTACATGATGTACTAACCAAAATAACTACTTAGAAAAATAAATGGGAACAACATGATGGGCTCACTAGAAGTAAAACTTAATAAACCATTAAAAATGGTTTATAGATTAAATTATATCATTTAGTTCAAGTTTAATCCATATAAAAAAATGCATGATCAAAAGAGAATGAACATTGTTCAAGCCCCCATCATGACCTTGGATTTATTTATATAGTTTAGCTCAAGTTTTATCAATGTATAATAAATGCATGATTGAGAGAGAATAAAAAAATTTCATGTTCCCATCATGACCTTAGTGTAAATAAGTGTGAAGTGGAATGTCAATAATTTTTTTTTAACTTGTAAATGATACTATTGTATATTTTCATGAACTAATATTATTCCTCATGAATTTTAAAGTGTGCATATATTAATGAACCAATATCATACACCTTGAATTTGAAAGTGTGTATATGTGCATGAACTAATATCATTCCCCCTGAATCTATACCAAATAATATATAATTCTATGCTATAAATATGCTAAATTTGAGATCCTATATCTCAAATGTATGTGTATGTATAAACCTATAATTTAAGTTATTTTAAATTGTACATATGCCCATATATATACACCCAAATGTGTATTAATATGTACTCACGTATTTGTAAGTGTAGGTGCTAAAATGTGACCATCAAGTGCTCAACCATGTTTAGAATTGATGTCTTAACCTTACTTGATTTATTTTCATTCTGTTAACTTGAAATCTCTATGAGAAATTTCACTATTCTACTTACTATTTTGTAAATACTAGAAAACATCATTTAAACATCCTTATTCTTCTTACAAATTCCTATCAGCAAAGTTCTAATAGTCTCTATCCTTATGGGACAAGACCACAATAAATTGGATAGGGTCACAACCTAGACTTGTACATTAGTGCATCATTATCTCTCGCACTCCAATAGTTACTTTTCAATTTCAATATGTTTCATGTATGCCCTCCCACACTTTTGGCAAAGTTGGTTAATGAAAATATTTCAAATATAACACTAGAAAAACACATTAATGCCACTCAATACACAAATTTAAAATTTTACAAAATCACTCTCTATACAAGCTACTGCACATTGAGGAAAATAGCTCTATTATTTCCAATTCAAATTCTAACTAATTTTGATAGTCCTAAGCCAAATTTGAAGCTATTTTATTGTAGGTCAAGGGTATTCATTGTCAAGTATTCAAGTCAAATTACTAGCTACATCCACATAATAAAAGCATCAAAAATCACATACCCACTCTAAGTGGGAGAACTACATCAACCTGAGGCCCTTTTGGGCTATATAGGTAGCACTCAAATTACACAGGTTTTTTGAGGTTATCTTGACTATTCCCCTTACCCAATTAACCCATTTTACATTTGATGGCTATTCATTTTATGTGAATGAAATAGGGTTTTAACATTTAATATACTTACATGTGAAAACTAAGCACCCAAAGATAATCATCAGACCACCTCTAACATGTGTATGTACATAAGTAGGAAAATCACATGCATAATCAATGCAGATATGACCGTAGTCAAATAGACAAGGCTCCAATACACCTTGATTTACCTTAATGTAACCATATCCCAATGTGTATCAATATTATATTTTCAAGTGTGACACACTTAAGAGCTCCTTCCATTAAGTTTCACATTAGCGATCTACTTGCATAGTCAGTAGAAGTCAAATTTGAGCTAGGTTTAAATATTTCATTGAAAGTTACTATTCACATCTCATTTTTGTATTTGTAATTTACTAAATTTTATATTAAAATTATATATTCTAAATAATATTTCAATTGTTTAGTATTTATTACAATTATTTTATTTAATTTAAAATAACCATAAAATGTTATGGTGAACTCATGATTTTATATTAGAACATTTTTTATTGTTTGCTTAATTGTTGTCATTAAAATTGATGTAAATTTATTTAAATTCTTGACACTAAAAGAAAGCCTTCAATTTTGGATATAAACATGACACCATAAATTAATATTATTTAACTTTGGATCTTAATCTAACATTTAATAAATTATCTTATCATCTTGGATAACAAAAAACACCAAATCATTTGTTTTAACCTTAGGTTGAAATTTTTTGATCTCTATACACAAAAATCTTGAGTTTTATTTTCTCTTTATTTTATATTTCTTGTTGATTATTTTTTGGAACTGTGTTTTGATAGTTATAAAACTACATAGAGAGATATAATTTTTGTCTATGTGGTGCCCTATCTGACCAAAATTATGAAGTGAGGGATATTTTCCCAATACCCATATCCTAGATAAATATATACATAGATTTTAGTTTCCCCATACCTCATTGTATATTTCAAATGAATAAGGTCCCTTTTTTACACTATAAGAATCGTCTTTATCCATTTTATCCATGGTACACATGAGAAGAGCATATAACCTAGGGAAGTTAATCTTATCATACCCTTAGAGATGAGATAGTGGGATACAAGCATAATTTAGCCTTTATAGTTAGTGATATGAAACATTGGGCCAACACTAATATATGAAAAAGCAAGTGTATTTGATATCCCACATAATCAATTAAACCCTTGTCTAAATCACCCTTTATACCTTTCATTTTGATTGTATTGTATTAATAATGGGATCTATAAATGCATGTTTCTTTCATATGTTACATAGGATTATGCAATTCATTGTCAAATATTGTATTACTTTTCAACATGCTATTCATTATGTTTTTACATGGATTCAATTCTAAATTAATCAGGAGTTTATATTAAATCATTTCAAATTTCATCTACTTTCTATATAAAATGGTTACACTAATATATCATGTCATTATTCTTCACTAATGCAAACAGCCTAAAACATAGCTTTTGTCAATTTTGAATTGACTTGGGAACAAGAGGAAGCATATTATATACATTACCCCAAATATTAAACTTCAGAGTATCTTTTATTCCTTACTCCACACCCTCTTTAAGGGTGAATTATGGATCTTATTATATAATCTAATACTCAAGGAAAATATGAAGGGAATACTGAAATGAAACTTATGGAATATCTTTAAAAACATCCATAAAATATTGACTCACTTTTATATGTTGCTAGATATGAACTAAAGAAAGGTGCCGAGGCTAGTATTTCTAATATTTTCACTTCTACTATTACATCCATTCCTATTTCTATATATCCAATTACTTCTATATCATCACCTCTTAGTTTGGGAACATCACTTAGTTTTTAACAAATATCCATGGTTATGCATAATCAGGTTACTTATACTCCCCCACTAATATCTACAAATACTACTCTTTATAATATAGTTCTTACCTTACAATCTAAGATATCTCAACTTGAGAAAACTATTTATCATATTAGCCCCTCCATGCACTCATGTTCCTTTTTACATAACCCTTTGTCATCCAAAATTACATCTTGTCCATTACTAGTTGGCTTTGTGGCTCATAAGATTCCTTTATCAAAAGGAAAAGGTGATCATGAGCAACATTTGTATGCATTCCATGCAACATTTCTAGACTATGTAGATAATGATAAATTGTTAACAAATCTCTTTCCAAGAAGTCTCAAAGAATATGTTCTTATACGATTATATGATCTTCTTCTTCAATAAATGAAGGCTTTCAATAATTATGAGTGAAAATCTATCATATGATCAAAATTTAAAGCTCAAACAAGGGTTCAATGAAATAATTAGTGAATATGATCTAAGATACAATATTATGCTAGAAAAAATGACAAATCAAATGGTTGATAATGATCTCTAAGATAACTTCACTCAATGTTTTCTATCTCCACTCACATAGTCAATTATGTTTTATAAGTTCAAATATTTTGATGAGTTATACCATACATTCAAATAGAATGATATCAAATTTCTTAATTTGAACAAGCTTAAATATACTTCAAATGATCATTCTACTTCAAATGTTAAGTTTTAAAGCAAGCCAAATTGTAAGAGCAAATCCAATGAAATAAGAATGAATTTATGATTACAATTAATGATAACTCAAAACTAACACAAAATATTAAATTAAAAGTTCTACCAAGGAAGAATTCTCAAGGTTACCATCACCTCCTCATGTATTATTGAAAAAACTACTTGAAATCAATTTCATCTCTCTTCCTCTACCATTGGAAGTAGACATGTCTAAAACACAATCTAAAAGTTTTGATAACAATGCATATTGTGAATAACATCAATATATTAGACATTTCATAAATAGATACAATCTCAAGCATAAGATTCAAGATCTCATTGACGATAATATTATTGATATTAAAACACCTACTAAAGAGGCTAAGCCATAAGTATATGAAAATTCAAAGATAATTTTTTTCAAATATCCTTTTCCAAATCATAAAATAAAAAATGATCTTAATTATGAAGTACATTATGCATATAATTTTCAACCTCCTTTTAAATATGGACATCCACTTGATATCATCATTGGTATAGTTACAAATAACCAATTATCACATCCTATGATTATATTTTATGATAATGAAGTTTTTGATGATTATTGAGATAGAAATGCACTCTTTATTTGCATATATGTTGACAAAAAATACATTTATATTGTTATGACATACTATGTATCAAGAAAAAATGCATGCATTATAACACTTTTTTACTCTCTTGGTTATATATAAAAATATTTATAGGATACTTCTATAGTTGTCAAAGCATTTGATGGTCATACACGTGATATTATTTGGAATATATTATTACATTTAAAAGTGGGACCTCTCTTAGTGAACACACCTTTCTTATTTGTACCAAACATATTGGTCTTTGATATGATATTAGGATGCCATTGGATAAAAAAGCTAGAGTAGTGCCTTGTCTAGTGCATACATATCTTAAATATATTCATGGTAATAAAGTGGTAAAAAATATAAGGATTCCAATATGAATATCATTTAGAACCAATGATATCTAATACGACTATAGAAAAATTGGTTGGCACATATATTAATCAAAATGGTAATGAAATACTTTACAAAACTATTCAAGAGCATGATCTGGATATTCAAAAGCATATTACATAATCAGTTTCTCCATATACTAATGAACAAAATACATTTAAGCATGAGCATATTATAGAATCAATTTATTCATCTATTTATGAGCATGATATCATTAGATATGAACATAATCATTTGGTTCCAAAAAGAATGATACATTCTCCCAAGTATAAAGTGGCACATAAAAAGAGGTCTTTATCTCCTGAGGCACCACATGTTGTTTAGAATACTTCACTATAGGTAATAGTAACTATATCTTATCCTAATACACATGAAGATACGAGTTCAAATTGGTATATGAGTAGTGATTGAAATGGTTATATTACAACATATGATTTCTATTCAAATTTAGAGGAATCTACAATTGACATTTTCTCTTCACAAAAAGTCACTCCATATAATGTCATAGCTTATGTATACATGCCTCCTATTATAGACATAATTGGTTAGCTACTTTTATATTTCCCTTTAGACATAGATTATTTGATTTTAATTCATTGGTAATTATTATATCCCTTATATGATCATTATTATATCCATTATATTTATTTTCACTTTGGGCACTTGTCCTCTTTAGTCTCAAAACCAATTCCAACAATCCAAAATAACTATCTCACAATGCTTTCAATGCACTATTTATGGTAGACCATTTGATTAATATTGCATATCTCTCATGTTATGACTTACATTAAGCTCACATGACTATATATTTCTAATTTTATATAGTACAAGAGCACACATAGCCCTTTACCCATTGGGGGCATGTACATTCTTATCTATATCAATCATTTATGCTACATTGTTATGATTAACATACATATACATTGGGGGCATATTTCATGCCTTCCTTCTTAACACACTATGCTTTGGCACCTTGTTTTGGATTATTTTACCCTCCCATTTCTTCTATTTTTTAAGCTTTTATTCTTAGTAATTTTCAAAAAAATTAAATTCTAATACTGAAAAAATTAAAAAAATATCAAATATGGCAAAAATTTAAAAAAATCAAAATATTAAAAATCTAGGTAGTAATCAAGCATACAATACTATGCCATATGATTATAATCATACCATGGGGAATATTTTTGATAACCATTTTTCCACCATTAAATTCAAATCCCATGTACCATCTAAAGCTTCTCAAAGAATTGGTCTCTCTGTTCTAGGGTTGTCACCCCCTTCGTTGAGTAAAAAAAAATTTTTAAAAATCAAAATATTAAAAAAAATAAAAAATCAAACCTCCAAGAATTTTATTATGTTGATAATACATCTTTTTCCATATGTTATTTATTTTTAGTTAAGTAGATAGAATATTTCAGTTTTCAATACACACTACTTTTCATGAGGTATGTGAGTGAGATACATGATATACTATTACATGGTTCTTTGATGTTAGGTTTCCCTTTTTACCCAAAAACCTTTCTAAGATGTAGGAATCTATTAATTTTCTATGAATATTAAAATAGGTTGTATCTATCCACAACATTTATACCATTATGAGATATATATCATATAAGTGTTTTAATATCCATTCATACTTTTCATTGTCTTACATGGATATACTATTTTCTAATAATGACATTAATATTTATGGTTGATGTATACTAGTCTCATTTGACCTATGTTTATTTTCAAATTCTTACTTTACTACATGATAAGTTATGACTTTTTTGCTTATTTTGTGTGGTCTTTATCCTTATGTGTGTAACATATACATGTTATTGCTTATATGGCACCATCATGCCGTTTGAGTGTAGCCCTTGGCCTTATGTATTTATGAAAAATTCATGTCCCTTGTATGTGGCCTTTGGGTATTATGTGTGAAATTGTATAAAAATTGCATGAAATTACTTGTATGCTCATTAAATTTTCATATGGTTTCATTATTCCTATCATTCATTATTTATATTTTTTACTTTTAATCTTGTGCCATGATAAATATCATACACATGTTTCTTATGCGATTAAATGTTATATCTAACACAATTCAATGTTATATATAATAATATGATGTAATACAATTTAAATGTTTACATACTACTAAAATATTATATCTTTCACATATTATATAAGTTTTATTTTGAGAATAGTGACTTGCAGGATACATCCCTCATCTCAAAAGGGGGCATCACAATGGAGTTATTTTGAGAACTCAAGCTCTCTTAAGCAAAAGAGTTTAGATTTATGAAAAAATTATGTGTTTGTATTTTAACCTTTTAGGAATTAAAATATGTATATCTTAATGTTTATTAAAGGGTTGAGTAGACTAAATTAGGAAAATAATATGCAATAAATATAGCTACTATTTTTTTATAGAATTGACTAGCTTTGACTTTTTTTTAAAATAGTAATAAATAGTACAAATAAAGACTTAGTTAGAAAACACACGATATGAATAATCTTAGTGCTAGAAACTAAGATGAAAGATGGTCTAAGTGTCATAAACTAGATCCCTATGTCAGAACCCCTCTTAGATAGTAGTGTCATTATTAGCAAAGTGGTGGTAGTGTTCTGGTATTGGTAGTAAGGTCCTCTATGTAGGACTACCTATCTTGAGCTTCTAGGTGTACTTATGTCTAGATATTTAAAGTCTATTCCTATGCACATGAGTTTTAAAACCTTGTATTGTGTCTATAATGATTGATTTATTGTGAAAACTGTAATCCTCCATACAACTAGAGTATGAACTAAAAAGTATGTTTGTTAGTAGGGTATGTTGGACATCTTCAACACCCTATTGTGAAGAGAGTTTCCTACATATCAATAATCTAGAAAGGGATCAATATTAATGTGGTTATCTACACCTAAGTGTTGGTGAAAGTTTAAGTGATGCTAGTATGATAGCAACCTTGAGTGCCTTGAGTGTGCTTAAGAATAGAAATATATAATATCTAAGATTAGGGTTATTGTAGATGGTAGTATGTAGAAGTAGGTTAGAATAGGGATTGATAACCTTAATTGTGCTCAATTTTTTTCATGTTTGAATGTGTTTTTTCATCTAATTTCCATCTAGTGGATAGAGGGTTAAAATTCATGTATTTATATTATTATATTACTTGTGTGGGTGATAAAAGATGTCTAGGCCAACCTTAGGAGACTTTAGTTTTTGAAAATATATTAGTTTAATAAAAGTTAGGGAAAAGGACATTAGCACCATTTTGGGGCCACTAGCACCACGTGATGCTAGTGTCCTTATTATGGTGCTAGTGTCTAGTTGGTAAAACACTAGGTACGAAGGTCTAAAATCAAGAAATGAGGGTTTGAGACTAATTTTGAGTTGACTAGGGATATCTCTGGCCCACACAAAGACTAGATAAGTGTTATAATAGGCTATAGGATAGGTTTAGAGATAAGGTAGGAATATGTAGTCTCAGGTAGCACTCTTAGTACTCATATACCAATTTTGGGAGTTTACATTTCCCCCCCACATTATATAAATACAAAAAATTTAAATGACTAGAATAAAATAAAAAGAAGCGTACCTAAACTTACCTAGGAAGTGAAACCCATGAATCTAAATTTGAATATGTAAAGCTACGTCTATATATGTGAAGCATGATCTAATATGCATCCTAAAAATGAAACTCTCATAAATTAATACTAAAGAGATATTAAAAAAAAGACTATGTTGAGTAAAAAAATAAAAATGAGTAAAACTGAGTCAATAGGAAAGGAATAGATACACCTCACTGGGTATGTGAACTAATGCTTAAACCTGGTGAAAATTTGTATGTGTGCATGTATATAGTGATCAATCAATGAATAAATTGGATTGAGTTGATGGCTTGCTCAATCCTCATTCATGGGTGGCTCAATAAATCAATCTAATTTTGAATCCATCATTTCCCATCCCTACTTGGTGGATCATGACATGTTAATAGCTTGAATTAAATTGAAAGTGTTTCTAAATTTCTCATATGGGTGGCTCAAGAACTCAATTAGGATATGACTCTATCATTTCCCACCCATGTATATTAGATGAATCTAAAATTAAAATATGTGAAGTAATATAAATGTCTAATGAGGATATCTAGTTATCTATGTTAGCTCTATGGCCACTTAGGTATATTAGGTAGTTTTGGACCACTTAGGATTGCCAACTATTGTAAATAGAGGAAGGCATAATAATAGTGACAAACTATAATATTATGTCAAGTGTATACAAAAGAGATAATGACATGGAATTTGTCATTCCATATAATCAATTGATGTGTAATTGAGCATATAGAAATAATGTGTTGTACACATTCCCCTACTATGATATTTGAGTATACGGATTCAAGATTGAATTGTATAAAACTATACCCAAGTATCTATACTAAATATGGGAATGGTCATATTGTACATGATTCTCCCAATATGATTAAAATAATATGAATCTATGTTGATCTAGTACAAATATTATCAAAATTGAGTATAATTGATAAACTTGTAATTGAATCTATGTAATCCTGTATTATGCTACTATATTATTCTGGCCAATCTAGGTTGTTTTAAAACTGAGCCTACTGGATAGTAGTACCATATTTTAGATAATAGTGTCATGTGGTTCTAGTGTCCCCATTTGGGTACTAATGTCCTTCTGGTCTGAATTATGTGCAACTATACTACTTTCTAGGTCACTATTTTACCATTGTGTTTACCTATATTTGATTTTTTGTAACTAAGCTTGCATGCTGAAAACGTTTTGAGTGTAATATACGAGCCTTATCTCTGTAAAAACCCCTTAATAATTCCACCTATTTTTAGGGGAGTTATCTAACCTATGCAAGAATTTTTTTTAAAATAATAATCTCTGTAAAATGTGTGTTAGCCAGAGCATATATGATAACTGGATGATAATCTAATATAGTGTGCATACATAAAATTAAAATTTAATATAGTCTGATCCTAAGTATGTAATTTAATATGTATTTCATGTCTATAATTCCACAATGGTGTCAAGATAGATGTAATCAATGTATGCAACAACAAATATGAGTAAAATTAGGTAGTTACTAAGGGGGGTGGGGCATGATGTCCACCACAACACCCAAGTAGGATGGGTAGATGCATGAGGTCCCTCATGGCATTGAAAACTGGCATGTATAATAAGTAAATACAAGTGTTATGTCTATGATGCATATAAAAAGGCATACATACAAAACACATGAGGCACACAAAGTAGGCTAAGGGGCCATAATACAAGGGACTTTGGCACATGTCACTAAATATGAGAAAACAAGAGATACAAAAACATGCTCAAATGTCCATATACACAAGCAATATGCAATTTGTCTTAGATCCATGTAGAATGACATGTTCAAATGTCCATATACACAATTAGGAAAAACATAGACAAAGACATGGGAAATTTTCCAAAGCATACATAATATGAATAGAAGTGGCTTAGAGCCTAAGAACAATGACATATTAAAATGCCCTTGCCTAGAAGAATCATATAAATATAATCAAGTCTAAAGTAGGAAAGCTATAAATTATAGTATGCATGAATATGTAATATAAATCTATGTAAGAGTGAGGATGTACATATGCTAAGTTTAAAGTAGTAGTAGTTGACAAAAAATATGAGCAGGAGTAGCAATGATCAATATCAAGATATAACAATGTTAAAGCTGAGATGTAGAGTATAGAAGGATAAAATCTAGTAATCAAAATTGTGTATTGGATGCCCCAAGTGGGATAATGTGTAAAGTGAAGACCTATGTATCAATTTATATGATCCTAGTGGGTAGATAATAGTAAGTCTAGATTAGTTTAGTGGACCTAAATCTTGTAAGCAATATACAAACACTTGAAAAGAATAAGTGAAACATGTAAGTATGATAAAACTAAATATACTAAGATAAATATCATATGTAGTGTCTATAAAATATAATAAATATAAACATATCAATGCTTACAATATATAATTTTTATGTTTTTTGAGTAATATTTGAGTGTTTTTGAAATATTGCATTGTTTTTGTATTTTTTGGATATAAGCTATGTACAATTAATATGAAAATGAACTATTTACAAGGATCAAGAGAGAGGGAAAGTATGTAAAGGAAGAGAGAAACAATACTGATCGATGAGTCTCATGAGAGACTCACTACCATTGTGGCCTATATCAAAAATAGGAATGGTAATCTCTTATGTAATGTGATTTCTATGTTGCAGTTGAATGTTATGATAGTAAGAATATAAGTATTGTTCATCATCAAAATCATAATAACTTGGGATGCTAGAGGGAATTACCTGATACTATGGAGTTGACCTTTTTAACTTTTTCTTCAAAAGATTGAGTGTGATTTTTCCCTTTGAAATTTTTATTATTGTATACATCTAGTATTGTGGAGGATATTTTGCTAAAAAGCCTCTTTTGAGAATCCTCGTTAGCTTAGCATGATTTTAAATTTACAAATTAAGTTCTTGTTCTTTTTATATATCCTAATGTTTGTTAAAAGACTGAGTAAATTAAATTAGAAAAATAATATGCAATAAATACAACCATTGATTGTTATAAAATTGACTAGATTTGGCTTTTCTAAAAATAGTAATAAATAGTGAAAATAAATACTTGGTTTGAAAACACCTAATACTGATGATTTGAGTAATTGAAATTAAGATAGAAGCTGGTCTAGGTGTCATAAATTAGATCCCTATGTTATCAATCTCCTAGATAGTAATGACATAATTGGATAGTAGTGCCATTATTAATAAAGTGGTGGTAGTGTCCTGATATTGGTGGTAGTGTCCTCTATGCAATATTGTCCCAAGATTCTAGGTGCACATGTGTCTAGATATTTAGGGCTTATTCCTATCCACATGAGTTATGTAACCCTGTATTGTTATTGTAATGATAAAATTATCATGTAAACCATAATCCTCCATACAACTAGGGTATGAGCTAAAAAGTGTGTTCATTAGTAGGTAGGCTAGACATCCTCAATACCCCACAATGAAGAGATTTGTCTACATGACAATACTTAGAGGAGGGATCAAGCCTGATGTAGTTTTCCCCACCTAAGTTTTGGTGTAAGAGAAAGTGATATTAGTATGATAGTGTCCTTGAGTGCCTTGAGTGTGCTTGAGACTTGAAATATGGAAAATACAAGTTTAGGGATACTATAGATAGTAGTATGTAGAAGTAGGGAAGAATAGGGATTGATAACCTTAATTATATTTAACTTGTTTCATGTTTGAATGTGTATATTTCATCTGATTTATATCTAGTGAATAGAGGGATAAAAGTCATGTATTTATACCATTCTACGACTTTCATGAGTGATAAATTATGTCTAGTCGACCTTAGGAGGATTTAGTTTTTGAAAAAGATATTTGTTTGGGAAAGTTTTAGAAAAGGACATTAGTTCCATTTTTGGGACACTAACACCATGTGGTGCTAGTGTCCTTATTATGGCACTAGTGTCTATTAGTATAACACTAGGCATAAAGGGCTAGGATTGAGAAATGAGGGTTTGGAAATGCTTTTGAGCTAACTAGGGACATTTATGGACTACACAAAGGATGGATAAGTGTGATAATATGCTCTATGATAGGTCTATGGCTAAGCTAGGAATAGGTAGTCTCAAATAGCACTTTTAGCACTCAAATACCACTTTTGGGTGATTATTTTTAGTATAGTTCATAATTTTAATATTATAAGGGCATATGCCATGCATATTCATCCATTCCTATAGTTACTTGAGTACAAAATCACATGTAACTAATGCATATGCATGAACATGTGAAAAGTAGTTACAATTTATAAGTTTCAAATAGTTACAAATTCAATTAGCATTATATATCAATATAATAAGATATAGGGGGCATGAAATTCATTCATTTTCATATTACTATATTTTAATTTTTGATTTTAACTTATTCAAAGTTCAAAAAGTTTCAAAGGTACAAAGTTCAAAATAGAATCCATATTTTTCTATAGTGGTGTGATTTGTCTCCTTTTACAAGTGGGACACATTATAATTTAGTGAAACTCAATATCTATGGTTGCATTGCAATGAGACACATATGGTAGTTCCAACCCTTATTATTCTAATATAATTATTCTATAGAGTACTCTACATATTCAAAATAAGGTTGGATCATGCAATATTTCTAACTCAAGGGCTTTCACTGGTGTTGAAAAATTAAGACTTGCTCCATCTCAATTCACCACATGCTAAACATTTATCCAAATTCCTCAACAAGGGGGCACACAATTCACCACTTTCAAGTTACAAAGAAATTAAATTAGATACTTTTTAGGTGTATTCTTTCCTTGCTCTCTTTTCAAATTTCAAATTTCAAATTTTAGATTTTTAATTATCAAATATGGACAATAACTACTTTCAATGGTATTGTTATAGGTTTTGCATTGAGATACCTTGCACAATAAAGCTTCACATAAAAATACAATGTGTATAGAAAATCAAGTACACATATCTTTTAGTTTAGTAATTTCATTTCATTACATCACTAGAATAAAAGGTGGAATGTAGACACTAAAATTTAACCATTAAGTTATTGACACTATTTAATATTAATATCCTTACCTTACTTGACTTATTCATAATTATTTTAACTTGAAATATCTATGAGACTATTCAATATTCTACTTATTATTTTTAAAATACCAAAAAAACATCATTTATACATCCCTATCTGATTATAGATTCATTTCAACCAAGTTACAATAGACTATATCCTTTTGGTATAAAACCACACTAGGTCAAACATGACCATAGTCTAATGTTGTCCACTAGTGTGGCTTTGTCTCCCATGCTCCAATGGTTACTTGTAAAATTCAAGACACTTCATGTCAGCCCTACCACACATTTAAAATAGTCAATTAATTGAAATAATTCAAATCTACCACTATATAAAAACATTAAGGCCACTCAATATATAACTTGGTAATTTTATAAAATAACTATCTATATAAGATACTACACATTTGAAAATAGAGACCTATTCTTCCTAATTCAAGTTATAATTTATTCCTGTAGTCATAAGCCAAATCTAAAGATATTTTATTTTAGGTCAGGGGTTTTCATTGTCAAACATTAAAGTTAATTTACTAGATGCATCCATATAATGTAAGCATAAAATTTCACACACTCACTCTAGGTGTAAGAACTACATTTGTTTGAGGCCCTTTTAGGATATGTTGGTATCACTCAAAATATGCATGGTTTTACTAGTATAGATCAATTATTCCCCTTATTTGATACCCCCTTTTACATTTGATGTCTATTTGGTTTATATGTAATTAATATTATTTTAATGTTTTAGGTACTTCCATGTGAAAAATAAACACCCAAAAATAATAAAAATACCACCTTTGATAGGCATAAGTACTAGATTAGGAAAATCACCTAGATAGTCAATGCAGATGCAGACATAGTCAAATAGACAAGGTTGTAGTGTGCCCCCATTTTTCCTAGTACAACCTTGTCATAATTCATTGTAGGATTATATTTTCAAGTGTGACATACTTCAAATATCCTTCCAATTAGTTACATATCAATGATCTACTTGCATAGTCAACATAAGTCATATTTGAGCTAGGTTTGCATATTTCATTTAGTATTAATATTTATAACTCATTTAAGCTTTTGTGACTTAGTATATTTTATATTTAGATTCTATATATTCTATATTTTGAATAATATTTAAATTATTTAGTGGTTATTACATTTATCTTATTACATCAAAATAACCATTAAATAATAAAGTGAGTGCATATGGATAACATATGCCCCCATAATATATATTAATGTGTTCATATATGTCATGTAACTAAACCATTTTATATTTGAACCAATCTCAATCTCTAAAATCTATACTCTAATTTGATTTTATGTTCATGGAGGCTTATGTCTCTATGAAAATGTCATTGTAATGCCCCCTTTTAAAATGGGTGGGTATGTCTTATAAGTAACTCATCTAAAATAAAAAAGTTAATTGTATCATTTCATTTTTAAAGATAACATCATTTACAATCATGTGGACATGTGGAAAATAAGTCTTCATTGTAACGTATATGTTTTTATTATTATTGATAAATGGTTTTGAAAGGGATCATACCCAATACAAAAAGGCTTAAAAACTAGATAGAAAAGAGGATAATTCAAAAAGGAAAGCTGGCCAACACCTAGCTATAGGAAAGAAACAATGACAAGAAAAAACAAGAAAGAACAACAATAGGGAAAAGCCTAACAGAAAGTAGCACCAAGCATGCAAAACAAAAACTACAACACAACATCACAAAAAGGAAAACTTCACTTGCTAAACTTACTAAAACTATTATTGAGCCCCTCCAAAGAATTAAAAATATTTAGGGCAATTGTTTGAGAAGGGTTTGTTATGTCAATTATGGTAAGGGCATTAGTTTTCTTAGTGCCACCCTTCCATAATCCTAGATGCAAATTATTGAGGGTACAAACTTGCCTAACTTGGAACTCCAAAAACTCCAAAATGGCCTATTGTATGGCCAAATGGTCATTATACCTACCTTTAACATGATTCATGATGTCTTTCAGGGCTTTTAATATTTTGGAAATGCATTTAATCTTATTCCCAAAAAGGAAGAGATTGTCCACCTAATTTTTACCCTTATCAACATTTTTTTGAGCTGTATAAAATCTTTTTTAAGCTCCTTGGTCCTATCCTCCAACTATATAACATGGGATTTTATATCAAGTTATTTTTGATGAGAATGATTAGAACTGCCAGTAGCATGCCCCATATCAAGGAGACTCTTAACAATGTCAATTTCCTTTCCCTTCAGTGAACTAGGAACCAAATCCTTGCCTTTATCACTACTTTTAGGCACCCTCTTTTAGGGGGGAGGAGGTGAGGCAATATAAATGGGATTCTTTGTCTTAATCCTCCTCTGGGGAGGAATTTTAGGTGGGGGAGGGAGAGGAATAGGGTGATCTATAATGTTAGTCAAGAAAATATGATAATGTTGATGCAAAAGAAGGATAACCCCTTCATGAAGAGGTAGGGAATGCTTGTGAGATTGAAAATACATAATAGAGGCTTCCATGGAATGACAAATATATAAGGGAGACTAACCTTAGGAACCTTGTGGAAGTGGTTTAGAATAACAAGATGGTGAAGATGTAGAGTGTTGTACCTACCCTCCAAAGTCACCTATCTCACCAACATAACAACCACTTCATCAAAAGGAGTAGGGAGAGAGGAATGAACAATACAAGCTTTGACAAAATTTAAAGGATCAATCGTGGAGCCCTCAAGAAGTATTTTCTCCTCTACAACCTTATCAAATTTATTTCTATAAAACTTTAAAGCATCCTTTCTTAGATCGGTCATAGAATAAATGAAATATTTGGTGGTGGAGTAGGTCTTACCTTTATAGATGACAACCCTATTTCTTCAATTGTAGTAAAAGATATAGAGATATGATTGCCATGTCCTTTAATTTTCTACATGAATCCTGTGACTCCTCTCACATGTAGATCCTTCCAAAGTTAATCATGCCATGTATCTAAAATATTTAATGTAGTTCACATAAGTGTCATGTATAGATATATGTATCAATGAAACACACAATAGGAATCATTTTTTAAAATATAATTGAATAAAACTACACAATAAAGGTGCATGATATGGATCATGGCACCAATCACTATCAGGATACACAACAAATTCAAGAGTTAGTTTCAAACATAAGGTCAAGGGTTGAATTTATAAGACATGAAGATATCACAAAAAAAATTCCAAGGACCACACACAAGGGACATAAATATTTCACAAATAAGGGATATAAAGAGGTCACATAAAACAAGGCTAAGGATAACACACAATAGAAACACACAAATTATCCTATCATGTAAGAGAGTAACGACATCAATAAGAAATAAAACAAGTAAAATCTAGTCTATGCCATCTATTTGTATCAATCCCATATAATATCCATGTAGTATTATGTAATAAATGAGTAACTAACAAGATATGTGTAAGCAATATAGGTAGCTTAACATGGTAGAAGGTTATAAAAAGATATAATATTTAATAGTGAAACATATGGAATAAGATTCCCCCAATATTGGCATGATGAATAGGTAGAGTAAATTCCAACATTTATATGTGTCATGCTTATTTTTTTCCTAAAAACAATAGGCATGACACAATCTAAAACACAAACAACCAAACATAAAGCATGACACAAGATTTCATGTCGATCCTACATTCATGTCAAAAAATTCCTATAAATTCCACCATTTTGTAATAAAGTGCATGACATTGATTAAGAGGTGAAAATATCTAATCACTCAGCTAAGCACTTCATAACCCATTATCTAGTTTTAACCAAATATTATTGTACTTATGATGTTAAAATGACCATCAATTTAAACCTAAGTCAAATCTAATGTAGCTAAAATACACATAGCTACTTCGAATAGATCTAAGGCCAAGCTATTTTATCTTAAATATCCTAATGACCTTTCTTAACACATGGTGTCCTCTCACTTGTTGGTCTGAAAAATTTTTGTATTACACCTACAACCCTAAAACTATGGATTTTTAGGATGATGCCATATGGAAACATCCCTCTAGCCCAGAGGATTTTCCCTTAGTATAGAATTCAATAGGACTATGATAATTAGGATGATGCCATGTGGAAACATCATGTTATCTAATTATTTTGGAGGTAAGCTCCTTATACAATCAACTCAAAGATCAAATGTCATTGGGATGATGCCACATGGTAACATCTTACTAGCCTACTGGCCTAAGGGAAAGCTTCCTATACCATCATATTTGATATTTTGGGTCACCAAGATGATGCCACATGACACATACCATTACCCCACTAGACTAGAGACAAGATTCTTGTATAATCATATCTAGGATTATGGGTCATTAGGATGATGCCATGTGGGAACATCATGTTAGCCTACTAGTCTGGAGGCAAGATTCTTGTATGATCATCTCCAAGATTGTGGATCATTAGGATAATACCAAGCTGATGTCATTCCTAGGTTAGTGAAATTATGACATGTGGCTCATTTTGAATCACTTCATAAAAAAGTTGTGAAATTGACTAATGTAAACTTTTAAATATAAAGGCCAAAATGAGTAATCAACTAAGGTAAAAAGGATGTATAATGTTCAAACTGAAAATCATATAAGGCAAGGTATTACACAAGGGAACTTGATAAATAACTAAGATAAGTATTTCAAAAGATACATAGAGAACTCATTGAGTAACTAAGGAAAATGCTATGTAAGGTAAATTTCCCAATTAGATATGATAAATATCAAAATAAAAGACCAAAGAAATTATTTGGCTAAGGCAAAAAATTTCACAATGATCAATTTAAAAGGGATGAAGGCAAAGTTCAAATGGATGATTGAGCTACCAAAAAGGGCCCAACTAAGGAAACATGCTACAAAAATAACTTGACAATCAACTAAGGATGAGATGAAGGTAAACCTAGGTGTAATCAAAGTCATAAATCAATTAAAGATCAAGCCAAATTAAAACTTAGAAATGACTCAAAAAGTTAGGACTCGACTAAGGTAATAGAAATGCCTATGTATGTTACTGCTGACTACTTAATCTAAATATAGTCTTTCTTCCCTATAATATATTTATCTAATCAAGGCCATCATTGCATAAGTGATTGAACAAGAAGGTGCCTAGGAAAAATAGTCTTTTGATGCTAAACCAATATTCTCATTGGTTTAACTAAAAAATGCAAACCATCTGAGAGACTCAATTTTTTACTAAAAACTCAATGGTTAAAAGGGAATCCCCTCATAATGAGGACTAATTTAAAGACTCAATTAAATGATTCAATTTGTAATGTCTCTTGGCTCATTTCATTCCATTTAAGGGGAAAATGTTTCAAATGACATAATTTGATATGAATCAAAAGCAACTCAAATAGGAAATATTAACAGTACTTATCCTTTTAATTTAAGTTGGTTTTGTTATGAGGAATGTTTCCAGTATAAAACTTTATAAATGCCTCAATCTAAAACTCTTCTACAAAATTTATTTTATTAGAATAATCATATACATTATTACTATTTAGTGAATCTATAATATCATTCCTAATAATAGAATCATAGCTTTTACTTGAGTTCTTCTCAATAAGATAAGTTTGATTCATTAAATCACATCACATTTAGATCATAAAGAGAGACACCATACTTATTAATAAGCTACTCAAGATAGAGATTTAAGTAAGGAAAATAATCTATAAATTTATTTAAAAAATACCAAAAGGCTAAATAATATTATATACATATTGGAAACTTTAAAAGGTCCTATAATACAAGTATTCATAATAGATATAACTCAACTTAACACTAAAGTTTTAGTAAATACAAAACATATATTTTAATCCATAGTTAGAATATTATCGAAACTCTTTCTTTTATAAGTTTATTGCAAGAAACCTAACTACTAAAGCATTGATAATACATCATAATTCATCCATTTATGTACATAAGCATGAGTCACATATCAAGGCTTGATTAAATAATGGAGGACTAGTCAGTATTCAACCATTCTCCTCATCTACTCCAAGCATCTATTAGCCATAAGAAGGAAGGATCACCACCCAACCTTTTTTTATCATTAAGATTATAATATATACACCCTTGAGCTCAAGACTCCCAACTCTAAGAATGAATGTATCACTTAGAAAAAGGTAAGGATGGATATCTAAGCAAGGGTATCATAGCACAAGGGAATGACCATGAACCACCTACAATCCTATTCTTGGTTTTTACCCAAAGAGATTATAGTCCCAAATATATTATAAAAAAACATTCAAATTATTATGCAAGTGAATCAAAGAATTCAAGAATATAATTAAAGCATGAAATCACTTATAACATAATAAGGTGCACTAAAATATTGGATTAGCAAAAGGATGTTTCACTTTATTGCTTCCTATCAATGGTCATGGAAGAGTTGAATAACCTACCACCATGCCCAGCA
The DNA here is from genome assembly GCA_037957365.1 of Torreya grandis. Lineage (NCBI taxonomy): Eukaryota > Viridiplantae > Streptophyta > Pinopsida > Cupressales > Taxaceae > Torreya > Torreya grandis. The sequence goes on along the minus strand of JARHVA010000019.1, from coordinate 8,886,105 downwards.
TGGGATAAATTTAATAATTACCATCATGACATCCACATAAGGGTCAAATGACCCTTCCTAGGTCCTCAAAGGACAAGCACTACATGAGGCCAATGGATAACCATGGGAAAGCAATCAAATAGGTAGAATAAACCAAGTAGTCTTATTATCCTAAAAGTAAGAAGATCAAATAGAGAATAAAATCATTTCATTTCCAATGAGTAATAAAAACATAATTTGTTAGTAAGCCCACTTATCGATCTACATACCACCTGGGTGTTATCCTCTAGTTGTCCAAACTTAGCCCTCCTAACCTGTGGTTCCTATCTACTACTTTTATTATGCTACATATAACTTTTTTTTTAAATGGAAAAAAGTCCTAAACTAAGGGAGGTTGACTTTTTCTAAAAATACATCTCAAGATCAGTCAATCACCAGTCACTTACCAATCCATGCCTCATTACGGGATGTTATTTTCCATATTCAATTAAGGTATATGTAGCTCTTAATAACTTTTATGGTTTCTTCATGGGTTTACTATCCTCCAAACCTACTATATTATAGTATAAGGCACTCAATGTAAGTTTGGATAGTTAACCACTAGATAAAATAGATGTTGGATACCAGATCAAATGATTAAAAGACAAAAAATTTCACCAACTAATCTTATAAAGTGAGCTCCCTATAGTCCCATTAGTAGGGATCTTAGTCTTTATTAAGCAAAATTATGTCAATAATAAATTGAAGTCACTTGTCATTCATGAGTTTCATTACATCCCCCCATTAAAGAGGCATCATCCTTGATACATGACTATTTTGCTCATCTGACAAGGTTTTTAGATCCACTTGAATACTAGAACATCATTATGAATTATCCATGTGATATTTAATATATGTGGGATCTTAGGATCTTAGTCTACTAGCTAAGATATCATGTATAACTTAATATTTAGGAGGATTTCAAGACATCGGTCCACTATCCAATATAATTATGTGAAGATCATTATATATGTCACCCTTAGGGCATTGGTCCACCAGCAAATAATTTCCAAACAATATGTATGTGTCCCTAAAAATAAGATTCCACCAACCAATATAGTCAATATTCCATATGCCCTCAAGACACTAGTCCACCATCTAATATCCAAGCATAAAGTGAAGAGACAAAAATAGTCGATACATAGAGGGTCCTTAGGATATCAATACACTAGCCATTCCAATATGTAGAGTAAAAGAGATAATTTATATGATGGGGGTCCTCATTACATCCATCCACCAACCATTCAAATGCATAGAGTGAAAGAGATAGTTGATACACACATGGACCTAAGTATGTCAAGATGCAGACTGAAGAGATACCTCACTACTCTTGAGACACCTCAGTGTCTAAAACCACCATGCCTAGTGGGTGAGGAAGGATGGGATATTATACATATGAAATATTTCCCCACCAAAACCCACTTAACTATAATTTTCAAGTTAATTATTCTCCCTTATACTTGCCTTAAGTGATATTTATGCACATTCTAACACATGAAACTAACACAATCAAGCATCATAATCACTTGAAGAAACATCAATTGATCATGTAGGTGAAAAATCAATAAAAAGAGATGAATTAGTCTCAATAATGAAAGAAAATTCAAAAAAATATTCATCAATGAATTCCATGATCAAACTTTATCTTGAAACATTCAAAATCAAGAAGAAAACAATGATTTTTTCCAAGTAATATAAATAAAAGCTCATACAACATAAAATAAGTTTGAAAAACACATTTAGTGAAAATCATATCACAATAAGATCACTATGTGGCTCTATGAACCATTTAGGGGGAGAAGGAATAAGGCAAGAGGGTGTTAATGTTCCACTAGCCATTCAAAGAATCAAAATATGTCATAACATAGGGGATACATTTCACTGACCATTACTAATAAAATTTATTATGGAGCCAATTACCAATTTATCATTCCAAATTCATTATTGTTTGATTATGAGTAATAACATGTATGAGGGTGGTACATCAATTCCAGTACAAAAAATGATTTTGTTAGTTTTAGGAATAACATGTAGGAGGGTACCACATCACTACCACTACATAAAATGATATTGTCAATTTTAGGCCTTTCATGCTTTAACATGAGAATTAAGATATGATACCATCTATATTACGTTCCACCTGTATGTGCATATGTAATTTTTATGACAAGAGAGATGTAGGTATATCATTTCAAAAGAATGGCACTTCCATGGTCACCACTTCTAATTCATGTTGACACATAATGGTTTACAAGTGCCCAAGGTAGTTAGCAGTTCCTACTATCAAAATTGATAAGTTCTCATTATGATAAAATTTAGTAACACCATATGTATTCATTCCATTTTACTACCACATAACTTCATAATAATTAAACATGATTATCAACTCTTATAGGCTCTCAATCATTATTATAATTTTAATAATATCAAGAATGTGCAAGGATACCTTAATCCATTCTATATGATTCATATCTAGGAATATACTATTGTAATGATTTGACATACACCCATAAATAACATCATAAGTCAGGCTATGCTTATATATGCACAAGGTAATATTAGCCTAAAGCTATTCAAATATAACATGCTCTTTTTATGAAAGAATAATTATGTAGAGACATAACTACTTTAATTAGTTCTAAGGAGATTGATCTTACCTCTTAATTCAAAATTCAAGATTACCACTAAATTGGTTAGCATAAGAAAAATTATATTTATTCTATCCATAACCTCAATACCAAAATTTTACCATATCATGGTTCATCGAATGGTCCTAATGCTCTAAAAAATAAGAGACACTTTATATAATATTACCATAATTTAAGTTTATTAAAGTCAATAAGTTGCATACACAACCTTTAGTTTATCAAAATTTAATCAACATTAGAAAGGTAATGAAATCAAATAGATCATTCTCAAATCTCCCAAAATTTTAACTTGAGCTCTAATACCAAAATGTCATGTCCATTTTTTTCCTAAAAATAATAGGCATGAAATAATCTAAACCATGAACAACCAAACACAAAGCATGAGCAGATACAAAAATTCATGTTGATCCTATATTCATATATGTAAATTCTTGTAATTACCACCATTCTATAATTAGGTGCATGTCACTGATTAATAGGTCAAAAGCTTTAATCACTCAAACAAATAATTAAGAACCCATTTTCTAGATTTCATTAAAGATTATTGCACTTATGATGTTGAAATAACCATGAATTTAAACCTAAGTCAAATATGATGCAATTGGAATCCATGTGGCTACTTTGGTAGGCTCCAAAGCCATACTAGCTTCTCTTCAAGCTCTTGAGGACCTATATTTCCAAATTATGTCCTCTCATTTACCTACTCATCTAACAATCTTTTACATTGCACTTGTATCCCTTAGACTATAAACTATCAATATGATGCCACATGGTAACATCCCACTAGCTCATTAGTCTAGAGGCTTTTCCATCAGTATAGACTTTGACAGGACTACAAACCATCAAGATGATGCCATGTGGAAACATCTCACTATCCTATCATTAAAGAGGCAAGTTCCTTGTATGGTAAACTCTAGGATCATGGGTCACTAAGATGATGCCACATCTCAACATTCCACTAGCTACTATCCAAAGGGAAAGCTTCCTATATAATCATCTCTGAGATTATAGGTCACTAGAATGATGCCACATGAAAACATCACACTAGCCCATTAGCCTAGAGGTAAGGTTATTATATGGTTATCTCTATGATCTTGGGTCATTGAGATGATTCCACATGGTAACATCTTACTAGCTTGTTGTCCTAGAGGCAAGCTTCTTATATAGTCATAGCCATGATCATGGTTCATCAAGATGATGCCACATGGTAACATCCTACTAATCCACTAGCCCAATGCAAATCATATAACAAACTAAGTTTTTATCACTCTCAAGCTATAGGGATGATGCCATATGACTTCCTTCAAACCACTTCACAAAAAAGTTTTTAAATTGATTAAGGAAAATTTCAAAATATAAAGGCCAAAGCAGGTAACCATCTAAGGAAAAAAGACCATGGAAGGTTCCTACCAAAAATCCTATAAGGTAAGGTGCTATGAAAGAGAACCTAATGAATGGCTAAGATATGCACCATGAAATCAAAACTATACAAGGAACTCATTGAGAAACTAAGACAAACACTACATAAGGTAACTTGCCCAATCCACTAAGGCAAATATCAAAATAAAAGACCAAAATAATTATTTGACTAAGGAAAAAATCCATGCAATGACCATTTTAAAAGTGCTGAAGGTAAATTTCAAATGGATTATTAATTCATCAACAAGGGATTAAATATGGTAACATGTTGTGGGAATCACTTGATGATCAGATAAGGTTGAGACAAAGGCAAAACTAGGTACATTATAAGTCATAAATTGATTAAGGCTTGAGCTAGAGTAAAACTCAAAGATGACTTAGAGAGTTAGTACTTAGATAAGAATATAAATGCCTATGTATTTTATTACCTACTACTTAATCTATACAAAGTATTCCTTCCTCAAAATATATTTTACTAAGTCCATCATCACATAAGTGATTGAAAAAAAGGTGCCTAGGCAAAATACTCTTTCAATACTAACCCAATATTCTCATTGGTTTATATGAATCTAAAAACCATCTAAGAGACTCAAATTTTCACTAAAAAATCAATGGTTAAAAGGCAATCCACTCATAATAAGGACTACTTTAATAGTTCAATTGAATGATTCAACTAGTTATGGACCTTGGTTCATTTCATTCCATTCAAGGGAAAAAGGGGTCAAATGACATAATTTGTTATGAATAAAAAAATGAAACATTAAAATTAATTATCCTCTCATTTTAAGTTGGTTTTATTATGAGGAAGGTTTTTGGCATAATTTTTTTTAAATGCCTCAATCCAAGACTCTTCCATAAAACATATTTTAGCATAGTAATCATCTACATTTTGACTATTTAGTCAAGTTATAATATCATTCCCAATAACAAAATCATATCTATTTACTTGAGTTATTCTCAATAAGATAAGTTTGATTCATTATATCACATCATATTTAGATCATAAAGAGAGACACATGCTTATTAATAAGCCACTCAAGACAAATATTTAATAAAGGAAAATAATCTGTCAATTTAATTAAAAGAGTCTAAAAGGTTAAATAATATTATATATATATATATATATATATATATATATATATATATATATATATATATATATATATATATATATAACCCTTTCGAAGGTCTTATAATACAAGTATTCATAATAGATACAACTCAGCTTAATGCTAAAGTTTTAGTAAAGAGAAAACAAATATTTTAATCCATAATTGGAATATTATGTAAACTATTTCTTTTATAAGTTTATTAAAAGTAGGCCAACTGCTAAAACATTAATAATACATCAGAACTTATCCATTTATTTACATAATCATGAGGCACATCTCAAGGTTTGATTAAATAATGGAGGACTATTTAGTGTTCAATAGTGATCCTTGTCTTTTCTTAAGCATCTATTGACCATAAGAAGGAAGGCTCACTGTCCAACCTTTTTTCATCATTAATCTACTATTCTAGACACCCCTGAGATTGAGACTCCAAACTCTGAGCATGATTGTATCACTTGGTAAAGGTAAGGATGGATATATAAACAAGGGCATCATAACACAAGGTAATGACCAAGTGCCACCTAAAATCCTATTTTTTGGTTCTTACCCAAAGATATTTTAGTCCTAAATACATGATAAAAAAGCATTCAAATGATCATGCAAGTGAAGCAAATCATTTAATAATATAATTCAAGAAGGGAAGTAATTATAACATAATAAGGCCCACTAAAATATTGTAGTAGCAAGATGATGTCTCACTCTATTTCTTCCTACCAATGGTCATGGAAGATTTGAGTAACCTACCACCATGCCTAACATGGTAGGACTTTAACAACTACCATCATGATGTCCAAGTAAGGTTAAAATAACTATTCATAAGTCCTCAAAGGACAAACACTACATGGTGGCCAATGCACGACCATGGGAAAATAATCAAATAGGTAGAATAAACCAAGGGGTCATATTCTATAGAAAGTAAGAAGATCAAACAAAAGAATAAAATCATTTCATTTATATTGAATAGTAAAAACATAAGTTATTAGGAAGCCCACCTATCAACCTCAAAAAAAATTGGGTGATATCCTCTTGTTGTCAAGACTCAGATCTCCTAACCCATGGTTCCTATTTGCTACTTCTCATTATCTTATGCTACATCTAACTTTTTTTCAAATTGGAAAAAGTCCTAAACTAAGGGAGGTAAAATTATATAAAAAGACATCTTAGGATCAGTCAAACACCAGTCACTTTCCAACCCACTCCTCATTAATAAATGTTCTTTTCCATGTTCAATTAAGGCACATAGAATATATTTTAGACTTTTGTGGCTGATTCTTAGGTTTACTATCTTCCAAACCCACTAGATTATAGACTTAGGAAATTAATTAGATATATAACAATAAATAACTATATAAAATAGGCATTAGCTACTAGATAAAATGATAATTTTACAACAAGTTTCACCAACTTAGCTTAAAGACTATTTTTCTAAAACATATGATAAGTTATTAAAGGTGGTGGATGGTAACCTAGGCAACTGAATACATAGCACATGTCTAAGAAAGGTTAAGATAAAATTATTTAGTAATAAAACCATGCTTGGAATAGTCTCTTTCCTTCATAGGCCCTTTTCCTATTCCTTCACACTTATTACACCTATGAAATCTTCTATATAGTAGCTGAGGATTGTAATCTTAAGCATGCTAGATCATTTAATTAAACCAATGTAATTATATTTCTTGTTAATTCATAAGGTCATGAATTGGGGTCAATATATCACCTAGTAAAAGCATAATTTTAATTGTAACATAAGGCAAAAATTCAAGATTGCTTAGCCAACTCTTACCATTTGTATGATCCACTCACCTTGTAATCAACACCATCAAGGGAGTATCACCATTAATTTAGCATAGTCACCTTGTTCATACCCAAAGTATGTCTCAATGGGTTTGAATAACATTATTATATAGAGTTAACTTAAATTATCAATGGTCCCATATTCATTATGTATCTAAAAGTGAGCTCCCTATAGTCCACCTGGCAGGGATCTCAGTCTTTATTAGGAACACTTATGTTAATAATAAATTTAATTCACTTTTTTTTCATGAGGTACATTAAAATATGTCCATGTGTAACCTATATATCCTACATCATACTCATATACCATGAAATGAATGTGTTTATGAAAAGAATATGCCATATACCAAACATGTGATAAATAACATATGTAAATAGTGTAATTTAGTAACTATGCCATGCTCAGGGTATGATTTTTTATTTTTTTAATATTTGAATGTTTTTTTTATTTTCTTATTTTTTATAATATTTAAAATTTTTGCTCATAAATCAGTGAGTAGGTCATCCTCATTAGGATCAAATTTGATATCTCTTAGTTTTTCCTTGAGATTATATAATCCCATTTCCTCTTTTTCTTCTACTTTTGATTATTCAAATTATGTACTTTATATTGTGTTAGAATATGTTTTTGATGGGAATTATCATCATCATGTCAAATCTTGATTACTCTTCATACATGCGATAAATTAAGGTACTAATGGAAATGATCCATTGTATCCTACCTTTGTTGTAATTATTACTATCCCAATATAAATGTAGCTTGATAAGTATGAGGCATGACCCATACATGTGTATCAACCAAATTTGGCCCAAAATATTTTATAAAATGACACATCCAATGGGTTATTACCAATGTGTGTTAATATGTAATTCATTGATTTCATGTTCCATCTATTGTAAACCTCTAACACTACAAATGGCTTCCCATTTGTTGCAATCACTTTGATTTTTTTTTATAAATTCACCTTCCATATATACTATAATGGTCAAAGCCTTATTAATGGTTATTTTTTATTATGTATTTCCTTAAAAATTCCTTCATTATTATATTTATGTATATTATTTTACAGTGTGTCATTATGATCAATGTCATGGCATGTGATATGATGATAATTATAATATGATTTGACTTCTTGATACAAGAGATGTCCCATGGCATGATGTCTAGTAGATGGTAATGTGATGAGATTATAATAAAAAAAATTGTAATACTAATCTTGGTTTACTATAAGAATTATTACCTATAATTACATTGAAGCTTTGAAATCTAACATCTCCACAATATATACTAAAACATGTGATTTATTCTTTGTCCAAATCATGTTTGATTTTAGTGTCACCCATGCCTAGTGTGAGATAATATTGTAACTATTACTTGAAATTCAAATTTACTCATGATTTTCCATTGTTTCATTTCCCTCTACAGATAATATTTTATGATTATATAACACCTTAGTATTTTATACTTTTCAAACTCAAACCTTGGCTATTCCTCTAAGTTCTTTACCTTTTCCTACTTCTGTAAGTGTTACATCTACTCTATGTTTGTGCCTCTTAGCTTATATCTCTTAGTTCAACCAGTCTTATGTTGATGACCTAGGTCTTTTAACATGCCCATAATACTTAAAATGTACTTATCTTCAATATCTACAAGTTTTGAACCTGTACCTACCTTCTTACTCCCTAAACACTAACATCTAGGATAGACAATAACATTGATGTTATTGTCCTATCCCGATGCAATTATCTAGTGCCCTAAAGTCATCCAATTTGTAAATGAAACATATTATAATGATTGGCCTAAGTGATTTAATGTGAGTTATTACTCCAAAAGGATTGATATAAATACAATATCAATCCTCATTCATTCCTCACCTATAAAAACCTAAAATTCAGATAAAAGATCATTCAAAGAGCATTTAATTGAAAAAAACTTCCCTATTTATTCTAATTTACATACCAATCATAGGGACTTCACATCTATAAGTTTGAAGTACTAAAGAATCAACCTAAAATCTTGATTTTTCAAGTTACAAGATAGGTCACTATTTTACTTACTTTGCACATATTGTATGATTCACATACAAGCCAACATGTAGGGGATAAATACATGAGTCTAAGGTCATCTTATAGAGTATTGGATAAGTATGTGGTGCCTTATGATAGTGGGGTATTTGGGGTCATATCGATACTATGTTCTCACTAATCCATTTCCCCCAAGGTCACTATGAAGATAGAGAACTAGGATTTTACCATTTCACAAGGAGCAACTATCCATGGCCCAAATCTAAATGCTTTAGAGTGAAGGCAAAGTAAAAACCAAAAGAATACATGTAGTCATATCCTATTATAATAGGTATTTCATATAGGACACTAGTATTAAACCCATATAGTAGCATCAATGTAACCATCCTAGGTTGGTGTTAGTATCTAGAGAGACAAAATTATTAGAGCTAAAATCTCATTCCAACCTATTTTCTTCCTATTCTAGATCCAAACTACATTAAAATTAGAACAAGCTAATTAATTCACTTCTTTTTCATTTGTATATCTAGAATAGTTGTAATTTCCATATTTAAACTATCTTAGCATAATAAATTTAGTGTATGCTTATATCTAAATTTAATATTTAATTAGCTTGTTATAGATATGATTATCATTCTTGTGCCATCTCATTTATATATACCCATTTAATTCAAATATAGGGTTAATAAAAATTAATTAAAACATAAGTTTGGGTTATGCCTATCACATCTCCATATGCACTTATATGAAGAATTCTTTGGCTATATTAAATAGAAGAAAAAATTGATCCAAATCAGTAAGGTATCTCCTTTCCTCATGGAAACAAATTAATAAATATTTTGAATGATAGCATTACTTCTTATACTACACATTCAAAACATGAGTAAGAACATGATATGTACCTTTTTAACCTATACAATCATGATGCAAATAATGTATAATATCCAAATTCAATTTGTAAGATTCACAGTGGGGAGATATGTATGACCATTAATTAGATGGCATCATAAGATGATATTTTCTCTTAAAAAATTCCAAAAATAACAAAAAATAAATAAAAATAAAAAATATCCAAAAAATCTAAAAACACTTTCAACATTTACATATTTTGTTGGCTCCTTGGCATCCATGTGTTAGTTCCATGTTGATGGATGACATACTTAATTACTCCTACATATACATATGTGTCACACTTATACTTGAGTGTGATATATATATATATATATATATATATATATTACTAATTAATATTTTTGGATTTCTTTCTACTCATGTCATATGGACATTAGGAGCATCTAATTATTTGATCTTGATACACACAGGTTATATGATTTGATGATCACTATAACTTATCATGTTTGAGCTTACATATGTACTTACACATGAATATTATCCATGATTATATCTTACAAATGATACTTGATATGCTATACACTTACCATATTTTCCTAGCACATTTGATCTATGAGATCTTATGACATTTTTGTGTTGGTTGTTTATACTTTACTTTATGTACTTATTTGAGTGTCTTGCCTTGCTATTATATTCATTGTTTAATAATTTGGATATGCACCTTTGATTATGGCCCCAATATCTATGTATGATTTAATTGAAATTTGAATATGTAATTATTTATTTTATGGACATTTGAATATGTCATTATTATTTTTATGGACATTTGACTAAGTCATGTCTTTTTGATTGTGTGACATCTAAACATGCCCCTTATTTGTAGTCTCCTTGGACCATTGTATTTTGACTTGATTTTAAGTTATCTTGTGTGTGCACTTGATTTGATTTTTAGATTATACTATTACTTTCTATATGTTTCCATGATCTTATAATGCATCTTATGTATACACATGATCATATTGGTTCTATGCACTTTAATGATACATTTACCCAGACATGTTCCCTTCTACATGATACATGGTTACATTCATAAATTATATAGTTGTCTTATCCTTTTTAGGTTAGGTAACTACTAGTTCATATCTTTTCCTCACCTCAAGGGGGGATATCAGTGGGGGCATGTCATAGTGTCGTGTTCTCCACACTTGGTATAGTTTTTAGATTTAATGGGAGCATGCCTTGTAAGTATGTTCTCCACATTAATTATGTATATGGTACCTATATAAATTTTTATATTTAGTGGGTACATGTCATATGGGAATAGATTCCACACATCCAAAATTCCTAGATTCAATGGGGGCATGATTTGAAAGCATGTTTTCCACACCTATTCAATAATCACATCTCTATTTACACTGGGGGGAATGTTTTGGAATCATGTACTCCACATTATTAATTATATAAGTTTTAATATTTATTAATTTATAGTTAAGAATGATTTGGAAGCATGTTCTCCACACTTACATAGTTTTTTGAATTGGTTAAAACACATAGTTATATATTTCAGATTCACATTTGTGGAAACATTCTATACATTGTTACTATTATTATACATAGTTTTAGCATGAGACACATCTAAAATGAATATGATATGTAACATGTGCCTAATATTACAAAATACAAATTAGTTTTATATTCTAAAATATTTTATGGACTATTAAAACTTCACATACTTTTTTGTACTAATACCCCATAGACTTTACAGATTTTATTGAGCCAATATACTACAATAGTTGGTTCACATTTTGGTATGGTTGAGGTGATAAATTAATTTTATCTTGTTAATTTTTTAGGTTGGACTTGATCTTCTATCCTCATTCAGTTATAAGTATCATTGGGTTTCATGGTTGAGCTAATTTCAACTGCTAGGTGGCAAATCACCTTTGCTCTAAATTTGGGAGCATGTCCCTTATAGTCTCTCTCTTTCTCTATCTCCTTGGATATATGCATTTTAAATATTTATCTCTATTTGTATTAATCCTAATTTAAAAGCCTTATAATGATACATATTTATCAAAATAACTTGACAATAGGTAAGACATATACATCAACACACATGTGTACTCTTAAATCTTGCTATTTCAATTTCAATCTATTTCAATTATTTTTAATCCAAATTATATGCATTGATTTTATACTATAACATGCTATTGGTTGTACATCAATCAAAAAAAAATAACTCATATTGAGCACATTTAAAGATAAAATGTACATACATATATAGGTACACATTTATTTCCTTTAAACTAGTAATTTCATTACTAAATTAAAAGGGGTAAAATGTATATGATATTTTATGATTATGTAGCACCTTAGTCTTATACACTTAGAAAAATAAGACCTTGGTTTTTACTCTCATTTATTTACCTTTTCTTACTTTTACGTCTCACATCTTATCTATATTTTTCCCTTTGGACTATATATCTTAGTCTAACCAGTCTTATGTTGATGACCCAGGTTTTCCATCTTTCCCAAAAAATTTAAAATATACTTATATTCCATATCTACAATTTTTGAAATTGTATCTACTTTCATTCTCTCTAGACACTAACATCTAGGACAAAAGTAGCGTTAACACTACTATCCTAACCTGACACAAGTGTTGAGTGCCCTAAATTCATCTAATTTGTAAATGAAACATATCTTAATAGTCATCCTAAGTGATTTAATGTGAGTTATTAATCTAAAGGGATTGATAAAAATATAATATCAACCCTAATTAATTTCTTAATTACAAAAACCCAACATTCTAAAAAAAAGAGCATTTAACTAAATAAAACTTCCCTATTTATTCATATTTCCATACCAGTCATAGGACTACACATCTACAAGTTTGAATTACTAAATGAGTAACACAAGAGCTTGATTTTCCAAGTTACAATCTAGGTCATTATTGTGATTTCTTTGCACATTATATGATTCACACACAAACCACCACATATGGGAGAACTACATCAGTCTAAGGCCCTTTTCTAGAGTATTGGCTATGTAAGCAATGCCCTCTGATAGCAGAGTCTTTTGGGTCATCTCAACACTATGTTCCCACTAACCCATTTTCCTCCAAAGTCACTATAAAAATATAAAACTAGAGTTTTGCCATTTCACAAAGAGTGACTATCCATGAACCTAATCTAAATGCCCTAGAGTGAAGGAAAAGAAAAATACAAAAGCATCCAGGTGGTCATATCCTATTATAGTAGGTATTCCATACATGAAATTGGCATTAAACCTAGATAGTAGTGTCAACATAACTATCCCAAGCTGTTGTTACTGTCCAGAGAGCCATAAGTATTAAAGCCATAATCTGATGACTATTCTATAATCTCCTTATATCTTGATTTATTCATGTTCTAAATCCAAACTACATTAACATCATAACAAACTAAGTAATTAACTTATTTGTCATTTCTATATCTAGCATAGATGTACTTCCCATATTTAAACTATCTTAGCATAATAAATTTAGTGTATGCTTATATCTAAGTTTAACATTTAATTAGCCTACTATAGATCTGATTATCACCCTTCTACCATATCATTTATATATATCCCTTTAATTAAAATCTAGGGTTAATGATAAGATCATTTTAGGGTTGAACACCTTATTTCATAGAATATTGTGCCTAAACAGGAATATATGTTTTTTTACCTTTTTGTTATATATGAATCATCCATAGTATGTCCACCTCTAATAGGTGTGAATATAGTGTGAGATAAATATTCATCTAATGGATTTAAGTTTAACTTGCATAGTTGATCCTTTATCATATCTCCCATGTTGATATCATCATCATAATTGTCATAATAATATGTAACCATTCCATATTGTTCTAAATTATCCATGAAAGGAAGATCAAGAATAGGTTTCAATTGTTCTATATTAGCTTTGGTTTCATGTTGTATAACTATTTTTATGTTATATATGGTTCCTTTTCCTTTTTAGTACTTAATTTTTTTACCTCATATGTATGCATCTGAGATACTATCATTAGTTATGATGGAGTAATGATAATATGATTTCCAACTATGATTGTGATTGGTTCTCATTAGGAGATTAGGTCATCTTACAATATCTTAAGGTGCCATCATCTATTGGTTTTTTATAATAATATTATTCATGCATGAATTTGATATTTGTGTGTAGTATTGATGTTGATACTACCATAGCATATATCCAAGATTACCCCAAAATAAATTTTTAATCTAATTGATTAGGCATAACATGAAAGGTATTAGGTACCATCTTCAGACCTAGTTTTACATCCAATGATATGGTCCTAATTATTTGATGTACTGTATTATCAAATATTTTGTGATTTTATCTAATTTATATGTAATAGAAAGGTTGATTCCCAATTATTTTAAGAAGGCAGTGTTACAAATATTAAATCCAAAACTATTATCATTTAACACACATTTAAACATTTATTTTTGGACTTGAACTTAAATGAATAATGGCATATTTTTCTCTCTTGTGCGTTGTGTAGGTAATTCCACTTTATCAAAGATTTTAATTTTTTATGTATACTTAAATGTATTCATGATAGATGGAAATGATGTAGGTTATGTATCACTAGGGAAATTTGTGTCTCACAATGTCTCATATAAGATGTCTGTAGACACTTAAATTCTACCACGTTTACTATCGTAATTAACATTAATTAATATCAACACACTAATGAAACCACCACCCCAAATTTAAATTTCATCCTAACTTCATTTCATCTTTTTAAAATAATTAATTAATCAATATTAATTTATTAATAATGCAAATATTCCTCAAATTAAAAATTTAGAATTTCTATGTCACCAAAAATATTCCATACTTCTCTCAACAAAGTGTTGAGTCATCCAAACACTTCATTAACTTCCTCATACAGTTATTGAGTCATAATTGAACCTTTTAACCAACATGGTGAGTCACCCAACTACCTTGGCCCATTTATGAGAAATTTTAAACTATCAGCTAACTTTCCCATTTTATCTCAAGCACATGAGGAATTAGTCTCTTCCACATGGATGAGGACTCAAATCCAATTTTCAAAAATTAACATAATCAAATAAATATGGATTTATCCCAAACATCTATATTATCACCACAAAACCTATAAATTAAAGTTTCATCATCCATAATCTATCAAATTGCTATCAAAATTATTTTATGAATCTATAAAAAATCAAGATATTATGTCCAAATGTTGATGAAATTATATTTTCCTTTGATAATGAATTGATCATCAACACATTGCATTGCAAGAACAAATTTAAGTTCATCAATGGATGAGATGATTTACATTGTTGGTAAGATGGTACATTATATTCATGTTTGATTTATTTATTTTGATTGAATAACTCTAAATAAGGTTTCAATTTAGTCTTAAAATAAGAATTTAACTGTTTATTTGATTTCTTAACTTGTATAGGTTTTAAAATTATAGATATCCCAATGTCTTTGTAGATCATTGATCTCTTGAGTAACTCTAAGATATAAAATTTGGCATGGGTATTCTTTAGTCAATATATGATTCATACTCTATAGGTTTGTTGGGTTTCTTCATGGGAGGTAGATGAGATTGAGGAGGAGCATGTTGAATAACTTCATTATACCATGCATGAATGGGCATCCTACCTCATCTAGTTTAACATCATGGATCACAAAATCCAAGATAAGTAATGGGTTAATAATGGGAGTGGGTTGGTAGATAGTATGACCTTGAGGTTTTGGGTGAGGAGGAAAATATGGACTAATGTATGCCCTTTGATTACTAGTGGAAATAATAGGTAATTTAGATAGGATGTTTCAACAATCTAATTTGACAAAGGCTTGTGATTGGTCATTTTTAATTTTAACTTTGTTAGTGTTTTTAGATTTGATCCATATATTTACATGATCAAAATAAAATATATATGCTAGTATAATAATATGAAAAGATTAGCTTCATGAATTGATTTAAAAAATAAAGACAATGTTCATTCATTATATTTATGGGTGATGTGTCTTAATAAGGGAAAATCAGACATTCAATCTTAAAACAAAACCTTAAGACTAAAATCTAAAACCCTATAATGATGAAATTCTAATGGGGACCTAGGGTTTGACATGATTTGATTAATATATAGGATAGAAACTAATAGAATAAATTCATATTAATAGATATGGATTTCAATCATGCATCCAAATGTAAAATAATAAAACTAATTGTAATGATTTGATGAGTGACATATGATAAATATAATAAGTAAAAAAAGAGATACGTACTTAGATTTTATAGTTTATTATTTTACTATGACTATGTTTTGATAGTGAAAAATTGATACTAAAATCTAATTTATGTAGTACCTCAGTCTTGTACACTTGGTAAAATACCTAACAAGGTTGTACCTTTTAGTTATAGACCTACCCAATACCAAAATGATCATGATAACTATCTCTTTGTAACTAAATTTCTTATATCAGTCTAACCATTGTTATTTTTCATGACAAAGACTTCTACACTTTGTTACCAATTCTAGACATGTACTTATTTCCTAGCTTCTTGGACACTTGCATTGATGTAAGTGTCCACTTTTCCTAGAAAGTATTGAACCCCCAAAGGTCATAAAATTTACAAATGAAATGTCTCCTAAAGGTTATCCTAAGTGATTTAGTGTGAGATATTTATAAAATGGATATATATATATATATATATATATATATATATATGAAAGAACTAACAAACACTTAGAACTAATAAGGTAACATACCAAGAAGCACTCAATCAAGCATTCAATTGAGAAAATATGACATATTCATCCCTCTATATATTATTCATAGTATTAATATTCACACAATTCTAAAGTATTTAAAGATCATTTCATGATCCATATTTTTCAAGTTATAAGCTAGGTCACTGCATGTATTTGCTTATCACACATTGCATCCTTGTGCACTCAAAATCTAATATGTAGAGGATAAATACATAATTTTGAGGCCATATTTAGAGTATTATCTATGTATGAAATTTCCATTTATAAAGGGGTCCTTTGGGTAGCTCAACATCATGAACCAACTAATCCATTTTCCCCACAATCACTGTAAGGGTGAATAAACTAAGATTTGATCATTGATAAAGAGAGAAAACCTATACACACAATCTATATACATCATAAGAAATGTGACAAAAAAATTAAAGAATATAGTTGTTCACATCCATATCCAATCAATATTCCATACAAGACACCTACGTCAAATTCAAACACTGGCTTTGACATCACTATCCAGATCTAATGCAAGCATTTGAGGCTATAAAAAGAATATTCATAGAATATGATGATTTTTATAGGATCAAATTCTATTTAATTTGTAGATTATTTTAGATTAGACCTAAATTATCACAATAAACTAGATAAGTATAATTTGTATCCAACTCATTACAATATCTATCAATGGTTATACTTTACTATTTTTAACAATCTCAATTGTATGAATTCAAATACTATTTGTTTAAGTTTTCTATCAATTGGATTGATAATTTAGTTAGTTCACCATATTTTTTTAAAATATAATATAATACCCCTTAACCCTAGACATCCACACATATATAAAATTTAGTATTAAACATTTGGTAAACTTGACCTCTGGTCTCCAAACCCTAGATTGACCTAGGATTTTATTTTTTAACTGACTTATGATTTCTAAACTACAAATATTTTAAAAATAGATTTCAATCTAATTTTAAAGGAATTAACCATGTATTTGTATATTGTTTACTTAATTTTCAAATATGTCATATAAACCTTTATTTTTTATACTTCCTACATGGCTAAAATACACAAAAAACAAAAAAATTGATAAGAATCAATTTTATTTCTAAAACTCCTTTTGTAATACTATAGAGTTGGTATCCAGATGCCAAAAAGATCTAAAAATCACATTATTCATGGGTGATACTTATTTTTTATTTAACCATATTGATCCTACACAAATAAAAACTACTTATAATGTAAGATGTTTTTAACAAATTAGCTTTGATCTAAGAGACTTACAACATAAAGGAAGTTGGAAACAATCCTTGAGAAACATAATAATACCAATTATTTGTGGTCCTAAATTTATTCAAACAAGAGTTTGGGTTATGCCACAAAAATATAAATATCCATTCACTGTAGGGTCCCTTTGGTTATACCAGATGGAATAAAAAATTTACCAAAATCACCAAGGTATCTCATTTTATCATAAGGGAAAATTGATCCATATACCACATGATGGTAATTATTATTCTAATTCACATATAAACCAAGAGGAAGAACATGCCATGTATTTTTTTCACATATTAAACCATGATCCAAAAAATGAAAATGATCCAACCTAAGGTTGAAAACATCAAATATACAAAAAATTCAAATATTTCAAAAATATAAAAATATTCAAATAATTCAAAAATACCCAAAGTTTTTAGCATGCTTCTAGTTGTATTATATATTATAAATATGTTGTTTTCTCCATGTTTTTAGATATCATACCTTTAGTTTCATATAAACATATATGTTTCAAACTTTGTTTAAGTGTGAACATACATAACCAGATACATGATATGTGTACACACAAATGTTGGGACTTATCTCCACTCATGTTTTAAGTATGTTGGGGGCATATATGTATTTGATCATGATATACCAAATTTATATTATTAAATGATCACTTTCCATTATCATGTTTGATATTATATACTTACACATGTCTATATCCATGCTTATACCTTTCACAGTGTACTTGATGTGTTATGTACTTAAAATTTTACAAATAGAAGTTTGGGAACTAGTCTGCTATGTTCATGTTGGTTGTTTATATTCTTTGATTTAATATATGTTCTTACTTGAGTGTGTTCCTTGATTTCTGTTATCTTTCATTATATTTACTATTTTGAGCATTTGAATATTCTCTATTGATTATGGTCCCTATACCTTTACTTGCATATTAGGACATTTGAAGATTTTACTCTATGTTGTATGTAGACATTTGAATATGTAATGTCTATTATTCATGGACATTTGAATAAGTCACATCCCTTAGATTGTGTGGAATTTTAACATGCCCCTTATATGAGCTCCCCTTGGACCCTTTGATTTTTCATTAATTTGGAGTGTTCTTGTGTATATGCTTAATTTATTGATAAGCTTATATTGTTACTCTCTAGACATTGCCATTATCTATGTCATACATATTAGGACTTGATGTGATCACATACTGCATCCTTCAATGATATATATACCTATATATGTTACTCCTATATGTTATATGATCAATACACAGTCTATATAGTTATTTTATCCTTTTGAGGTAAGGTAACTAACAAATTTTATTTCCCCTCACCTCAAAAATGGGGGCATAATAGTGGGGGCATGCTATAAAGGCATGGATTCCACACTTTCACTATTTTAGAGAAATAATGGGGGAATATAAAAAAGGTGTGAAATCCACACTTACATTAGTTCTCAAATTCTTTAGATTATAATGGTGGCACGTAAAAAAGGCATGACCTCCACACTTATTCAATACTCAATATATTTAGATTATAGTGGGGGTATGTTATGGAAACATGTTCTCCACATTTTCTCTAGTTATTAGATTTACCAGATTCAGTGAGGGGAATGTTATGGAAACATGTAGTCCACACTTGCACTAATTTTTCACCAAATTTCACAATTATATGATTCAGATATATATTTGTGGAAACATTATATACATTGGTACTATTATTATGCCATGTAAAGGGAACCTATAATTGAAAAATCAAATAAAATTATAGATTTCAAATACTATTGTGGATTGTTATGAAGCCAACCTATTGATATAGTTGGTTAAAATTTAAAAAGGTTAAGTTAATTAAATCACTTAATCTTCCCCAAATTGTAAGTTAGATTTGATTAAATCATATAAATTTACTATAATTATAGGTTGTATTTGATTAAATCATCCACCTCACTAGATATATAGTGTGAGTTGATTAAATCACTCAAAATCACCAAATTGTGCACATATTTGGGTTACATGATTGAGATGAAATAAGCTCAGTGGTCATGTTTCAACTCACCCTTACACCAAGATATGAGGCATGTGTAGTCCAATCTCTCTCTCTCTCTCTCTCTCTCTCTCTATATATATATATATATATATATATATATATATATATATATATGTACTTTTAGGTTTAAAGTTTTCCTAATCTTAAATTCAATGCTTCATAATGAGGCATCCTTTCAAATCTACTTATAAAAAGGTAAGATGCTTACATTGACACACATGTGTACTCCTAACCTTTCTCTTCCTAATTTCAATAATTTTAAATTATTTCAATTTTAAATTTCATACACTGATTGTATATTGTAACATGCTCTTGTTTACAGGTCAGTCACTAATAAAGCACTCAAGTTAGGATCACATAAATATAAGGTCAATATACATACCTAGGTATGCATTTATTTCATTTAAACTATAAATTTAATTACTATATTAAAGGGTAAGTTCAAATATAGATACTAAAATCTGATTTATATAGTTCTCTAGTCTTGTAAACTTCAAAAATACATATCATGGTTGTACCCTTTAGTTATAGACTTACTAGTTGACAAAAAGCTCACTTTCATTATCTCTTTGTGCTTAAATTGCTTATCTCTTTGTTTGACCATTGTTTTTAAGATTACTAAGCCTTCTATGTTATGAAAAAATCTATAAAACTAATTAGTATCCTTCATTACTAGTTTTATACATGTACCTATTTTTATCTCCCTAGATACTTGCATCCTAAACAAACACCTACATCAATGTAGGTGTCCAATTTTCCTACAAAGTGTCCACTACCAAAAATTCATTTAATTTTTAAAAGAAACTTATCCTAAAGGTCAACCTAAGTGATTTGGTGTGAGATATTTCTAAAAATAATTGGTATATATACAATATCAACCCTCATTTATTCCTCACCTATAAAAACATTGGGAACTCACAAGGAAACAAACCAAGAATCACTCAATCAATAATTCAAGTGAGAAAACCTTTCGTTTTCATCCTTATTTATATTTCAATCATAGGATTATTATTCCCACAAGTTTGAATAATTTTAAGAGTATTCATGAGCCATATTTTTCAATTTATAATTTAAGTCACTACATGCATTTTCTTATCACACATTTCATCCTTGTGTACACACAATCTAACACATAGGGGAAAAATACATAAGTCTAAGGCCCAATTGAATTTATTGGATATGTAGGTAATGCCCAATGATATAGGGGCCCTTGGGGTAGCTTGACACCATGATCTCACTAACCCATTTTCCCCACAATCACTAAAAGGTGAAGAAGTTAGCGTTTTATAATTTAACAAAGAGAAACAACTTGTTTGCATGATATGTATACATCTGAAGAAATGTGCTAAAAATATAGAAGGATCCATTTAGTCACATCCAAATCTACTTAGTATTATATACAAGACACCTACGTCAATGTCAAAAATTTGCATCAAAGCAACTATCCATATTTGACACAAGAATTTGAGGCCACATAAAGAATAATCACATAATTTGATGACTATTCTAGGATGACCATTTAGTCCACTTACAAAATGTTCTAGATCAAGCCTACCTAAGCACATTAAATTTAATAAGTATCATTTTTTTCCAATTCATTTCAATATCTATCAATAGTTGTACTTTACTATTTTTTAACAATTTGAGTTATATAATTTAGAATACTATTTGTCCAAGTTTTATATTAATTGGCATGATAATTAGGTTATTTCACCATATTTGTGTAAAATATAATATAATACCTCTCAACCCTAGATAACCAAACATATCTAACATTTAGGGTTAAATAAAAATAAACTAAAACATGCCTATGATTAATCTAGTTTAGGAACTAGCTTTTTATCTATGGAAGGTTGGTTTCATTAGATCTGGATTAGTGTCGACTATTGATAATAACATGTAGTGGTCAACAATGACTTATTCCACAAGATGGATCTATGACTATATAATTATATGTGCCTATATTTTAATGGTTTATATGTGTGATACCAAACACTGATGATGTACGCAACTCTAGAAATAATTATTAGTCACCTTGAAACCCCAGTTGTGCTTGTGAAAGCTATAAATCTTACAAAATTGAGAGAGTGTAATGGAATGAGGTGACCCTTTTATACACATAATATTTTCAAACTTTATCAATTATTGATGTTTTATCTCTTGCAAGAACTAATCGAGTCTCAATATCTCTAAATGAACACCTTAAAGGGTTCACCAAGAAAGGGGTGGGCATATAATTGGTGATTCTCAAGATTGTTGTCCCCTTTACCACTATTTTTTATCTACATAACCATCTCCTATACACTTCCCTAAGTTGTACCTCCTCCCTTACACACTCCTCCAAGAAATTATATGCCTTATTTATCCTTTACCTAAGCCAAAAACCCTTTTTGACATTTATCAAATAATGTTGGCCTAGGCTAATCTTATCTTCAAATTAATATTTTCATGTTACAAGTCTAGGTCAACCAAGTCCAAGATCTAACTTGATTTTATCAATTAATGATACAAGGTCAAATTGGGATAACCCTATTAGCTAAACAATCAAAAAGGTTTAGGGTTAGATTAAACTATATATACAATCCATTTATACCATTTATTAGGAAGATAAGAAGAAGAATATTATATTGTGCATCAGCTTATCCACCATTATACTTAAGGAACATTGCTTAAGGTTCCAATACTTATATTGGAGATAAGGGTTCTAATACTTATATTGGAGATACGAATCTTGTCTTGTGAAAACTTGGGATTCATTAGGAGGGCCTTCGTTAAAATATAGTCCATTATCCATCCTTAGCTTCTTTAACATACACAAAAACCTCTTATAAAACATCTTGGTCAAGGGAGAGATTGAGGCTCAGTGGGTTCATCTTCAAAGATAAGTATTCCTAACCTTGTTCTTCTTTTGTTAAAGTAGATATATTTACATTTGTACATCTCTCCCATGAATTAGTATTTACTATATATTATATTAAATATAAATCATCTATGCATGTTTAATTTTATGTTTATTACCTACACTTTATGCCATAATATTTGATGATCACTATATTATATTTTAATTTAGTTTGAATATACTTAGTGAATATGAAAACATAGGATGTAGCTAGGGTTATTACATGGTGTTGCTTGACTAAAGGCTTTGAAATCCTCTCTAATGATGTTATTGTGATAAGATACCCCTTGTTTAGTTCTAGCAAATCCATTTTGGTCATGAATTTGAATGTCTAAATGTATCAACAAGCAAAAGTGTAAGTGTGATTTATCTTCTTTGAGCTAGGATTGATTTTTAGGTCAACTAAATTTAGCCTTGTATACATTCTGGTGAATCTGATGTGAATCAAACCCTTGTAATTTTTATTTTATGAATTCATTTTATTATCATATTATATATTTTTATTTTTTATAGTACTGCATCAAACCTATCAATATAGTCTAACATTATGTATGCAGGTATAACACATAATCATTACAAAATGACTATGTTATTTTGTGTAAGTCTTCTTCTAATACATGTGACTGGATCGATCATATCAACATAGTCTTCTTCTTCAGATAAATAATTGCATACATAGTTGAGCCAATCGACTCTGTTTATAGTTCTCTTTTTTAGCATATAGGTTTTTAAACATAATCAAACTAGTCGACTCTATTTATAGATTATTTTTTAGCACATAGGTTTTGCAAACTGCATCAACCTAGTCAAATCTATTTGTAAAATATTAAAATTAGCATTTGAGTAACACAGTATAAATTTGTAAAACTAAGCATCTTCAAAATCACCAAGGTTAATTCTTACCTTCTCTATCATTTATATTTTTTATTTACAATATTATTTTTCATGAGTTTGCAGTCTATAAAAATACAACCCTACAACAAACTGGGTTGAATTGATTGACATAGTTTTATAGCCTATCTTCTCTCTAGAAGACAAAATTTACCTATTAAATTGTGTTCTTATAAATCTTATTTTTATATAATAGTAATAACCCTGTTGACTCTATTTTGTATTAATTGCATATAGTGTTTCTTAGATCAACTATGTACTCTTCAAATTCAAAGGAGTTAACCTATTTTTATAGTTTTTAGTTCACTTTTCATTTCAATTCCTTACATGCTTAGAGTAACAAACATAGACTAATTAGGTGGTTTTTTGATTTATAGATTTAGTCACACTATTTTTCTCCTCTGCACACACTTTCAAATCACTTTACACTAAAAAACATTAAACATTTTCTTCCTAAGGTCTACCTACTTAGATTTCATCACTAAGAGGAAAGCCATCTTATTTTTTTGGCTAAGTATAAACATGTGGTTGATGTCATATATTAAAAAATAACCCAACTCCTTTATTAATATGGGATTTTGAAGTGAGGGGGCAAGACCTAATACCAAGCTAGTACCATCACTAATATAAAACCCTTTCATCTTAAACCACCTAGAACTATCCATATATTGATTTCTAGTTCCTTCTTATAGCCAACTCCCTATCACATAAATTTCAAAATTTACTATAAATTAAAAACATTTTGGAATGACCAATTAGTTATCATTTACATTCAAGTTTTTTTGTTTTCTCTTTGATCATTATATTTTACATTTCAAAACTTGCACTAGCCAATGTTAGTGCAAGGTTTTTTCTATATACTATAGTTAGATCAAACACACTAATCTAATTGCTTATGTGCTTCATTATATTTTATTATCTTTTATCTTGCAAAAATTTTCCCTATTTTAGAACACTATCATCCCTATCGCCATAGTATCTTATAGATTTTTAGTCTTTCTCACCTTCAATACACAGTCACCCTATATGAATCTATATCTTTTTTAGTCTATTCAATTTCTTTCTTTAGAATATAGTCAAATTTTATGACTATGTATCTTTTTAGCTTTTTTTTTACATGTCTTGTATTACATAGTCAACATGTCTAAATTTGTCCTTTATTCCCTATTCTATTTACTATTTTACAAAACACTATTGATTGGTTTTATTTTATATCTTAAAAATTGATCCTTTTGTTTATAAAATTTTCAACCTCTTTCCTTCATCACTAATTTCCTATTTGAGGATTATATAGAGTTAAATTAGATAAACATGATGAGTTTTACCAATATTAATAGGTTTCCCAAGACACATCTTATGACACCCACATTGGATGAAATCAATGTCCATATTGCTACTTACACTACCAAGTATGGGACTCCTCATCATTCATCTTCAGTTTGTAATCCTTTATTTGCCCTATAAGATGAGTTTGATTTAGATTACACAAGTGAAATGCTCTTTTTCATCAATGAAATTCCTCAACATAGATGAAAATACCTTTCAACCATTTATAGTCTTATGATAGGTCCTCAAGTATAAGAACCTCCTTCACCCTCCCCTACCTTCTCTCATAGATTTGGTGGAACCACTTTCTTTGCATCTCAACCTTTTCCTTCTATTATGTATCCTTCACACACCATGACATCTTATTTTATGACTGCTTCAACCTCCATGCCAAGTATCTCTACAAACATGATAGGTTCAACTTCTAGTGAGCCTATTCAAAAGACCTTTCCCCTCAACCATGCTATTAGTGCATATTTTTATACCAATGCTAACCATGATACTATTTCTTCTTTACTACCAATGCTTCTCATACCACTAGTGTGGTACATGATACTACTCATAGTGCAACTCAAACCATTAATACTAATACTAATACATCACATGCTACACACACTAATAAAAATACTTCCCAAACTAACCAAATCTTATTAAAAACACTTAATTAAATTCATACATTTCAAACTAATAACACAAATTAGATGATATAGATTCAAAACCATCTCATTAATCTTTAAAACCAACCTTAATAGATTTCATGTGGAACACAAAACCCAAATGCCCCCCACCCCCCTTAGGGATTACCATGGTAACTGTTATCTCCAAATATTTCACCCTATAAGAGGTTTTTCAAGCCTATTCAAGATTTGGCCAACATGGTAATACTTCTAGGTTTGTGGGGCACCTATAGTGGAAGTAAACCTCTAGATTTTAAGGGCTAGCTCCCTAGATATGACTTGATGTGCTTATTCTACTAAAAATACCTATTATTGGTGAAAATTGAGAGAAATATACATAAATTAAAAATAAAATAGGTGTGATACACCAATATTTTCTTCCATTCATACACTTAGAACTTGCATAATAAACTAAGACAACCAAACTATCATCAACACCATTAATGGAGCTCCCTAGCATTAATGTTTCTCATGAAGGTAAATAACAACTCAAAAAATGAAGGAAAGTGAAGGGAAGGTCAAATATGACACTAAAAAACTCATAAACACTTCAAGAGTCTATTGTATCAGCATACACTTCATGAAACATGTTAGGAGAGAAGTTATTTGAAAATAAGATGAACTCAATCTATACTTGACATTCAAGATGTATCACTTAAACACATAATTCAAATGGAATTAGAGTATGACCATCTTAAATTTCATTAGCTTAAGTAAAAATAAAGGTAAAATTTTGGTAGGGCTTCACCATACCAAGAGTTGGAAAGTCCCTCAATAGCTAAAATGGCTCATACTTATAGAACTTAAAAGATGAGAGAGAAAGGAGAAGTTGAAGATGCATAAGGACAAGTGTCCAAAGGTTAAAATAAGTTAAAATTCATGTGGATTAAGTGTAATAAGAGTCATGAAACTGAAATTCACTTGATCACATCCCAAATTAGCCTCTTCTCCAAGTGTAGCATAACAAATTTTCTCCATCATTCTCTCTTGTAAACTGCCTTCATCATAGGCCTTTCTTGAGCATTCCAAATCAAGTGATGATAAAATGTATCATTTGTGATGATGATAGGGAGTTAAAAATATTATTCTACCTACATTGGGATTTTTGTTGATCATGACATTCTCTTACACAAGATCATCATAACTTTGCAACCATGATCACCCTCCAATAGGCTTGTTTTGACACTTAGCACTAGAATCTTTGTATCTTTCATAAATAATACATACTAAGGATCTTGTGGCATGTGTTATGACACTTCATATGCTTGGATTTATCAAAAACATCATAAAAATCCACCAAACTTGAGTTACCATGTTGTTTACTATGCCATTTTAGATGCCACTTTAGATTGACTGAAGAGGCAGACCTACCAGGAGCACTTGTGAGAATTTACAAGATCTAAAAATGGAATTAGGATCTGGTTTAATTCCTAATATACCTCCCAAAGTGATTTTTATCTCATGGTCATCTTCAGGACCTATAAAACATAAGAAAAAGTTAATAAAACCTAATTTCTACATTACTTTTATGGATTAAATACAATCCAATTACATGGATTTGATATTAATATAGTTTAAAACAATTTTTTTTTTATAATCATGGTCATATTAATCCATTTTAAGGCACTTATAGGATCATTTTCACCATTAGGTCCTAAAATAGGGTTTATACTGATGGAGTCCATAGTTTTGCTATAGGAGTTTATAGTTAGACTGATGGATTCCATATATTTTTTCATGGATTAAAAATATATAAAATAACATTTCAAGCATGAAATATTCAAGTGGAAGTAATGGATAAGGTCAAAATTGCACATGAACCTCAATTTGGCTTTTAGGCTTAAGGGTTTCCTTCATGCATGACTATAACCCTTCTTGGTTAGAGAATCTTGATTAGTTTTAGACATTATAGTTTTTTTTATCATGTTCATATAGGAATTTTATATAAATAAAAATCTTCACTTGATCTCTCTTTTCCTTATGGTCCATCAATTTTATCATTTTTTTCAAAATTGTCATCTCCATGCAAAGGAAAACTGCCCCTACTCTAAGATAGAACAAAGAAGGTTTGAATTGATATTTTTGGAAAATTAACTATTTAATAATATTATATAGGTTTTTATGGTACTATGTACCAAATTTTTTCACCTAAATCCTCCATTTGACACTCCAACTTTGCACATCTCTTAGGTAGACTTTATGAACCAAACAATCTGTGAAGGTGGGCAAGGTATGAATGGTTTATAGGTTTTATGGATGGAATTGAGATATCTTGGGACATTTATGTATCCTAAATTCCTCTCATGATTTATCCCAATAATTACATAGTCTATTTTCCCTTCAAACATCTTCCATGCCTTTTGGAAACCTAGACTAGGTCTTTGACTGCTTGTTGAGGACCAATGTTTAGGATACTGGTTATAGGTGGTTTTAAGTTTAGTTTGGGATTTAAGGACATACTAAAAAATTCATTTATGTTAATAATATAATTTAGGTTATAATTCATCAATTTTCCAAGTTTTATTTCAATTTCTTTTCACTATTTCATGATCTATTCCCAAGATTAGGCTCACTGTTTGTTTGGACTGAGACACTTTCATCCTACCTATAGGTGGAATTTGATCCTTGAATTATGGATTATGGATCTATATATTAATTTATTTATGTCATGGTATTATCCTTATGCTCTTATTTAAATTTCTAACCTTTAATTTGTCATCATTTCATGCTTAGGTCCTCAAGGAGACACCTCTACCTTGACTGTGTTTCATGCCTATTCACAGGCCTTTTGTAGGTTACCATGGCTTATCTTGGGTTTGTTGATGATTATTTGACTTCATATGAATGTATTTTAATCACCAAACACTTTGTATCATATTTAAGGATCTAAACAAGGTCTAAATTCTAACCTTCCAACTCACTGTTTACTAACCTTGATATAGGTGACCCTTCTCAAGCCTGTGTATAGACGAGGGGAGGTGCATTGGTGATAAAAACCTCAAATTCACATTTTATTTGTAATTTTGGCTTAGGATTTATATTTTAATCATTTAGGATGGTTTTATCTTGATTTAATAGCTATAATATTCCATAATAATTGCAAAGTCACTTTTCCTTCAACCTCCTGTAGACATCATTGCCCTTTTTTAGTGTGTTTTCAAGCACTTTCAAGGTGTTCAAACTCCATCTTCCACTTACCCTTTTTAACTAAAAATTGGAATAGTCCTTGTTTTTAGATATAGATTCTAGTATAAATAATAAAGAGAATTATAAACCCATTTTGGTCCTTTTGGGACTACAACGCCAATACAGTCAATAGGATTTTAGAAGTGGTTTTCATAGCCTCTTGAAAATTATCCATTTTAAACAATCATAACATGATTATCATCAATAGGTAAGGGTTACAAATAGGTTTTCATCACAACTCCATATATGTCACCATGACGTTAATAAGGCTTGTAGATGAAGGTTTGACTGTAATATGCAGGCAAGAACATGAAAGAGCAAAACAATGAAAGGATGAGACTCTCCAAGCACCTCTAATGCATTTGATAGCCATTAATTTAATAAACTTAATTTTTGAAACCTATAAACATCTTCACAACACCTTCAATGGCACTTGTAGGTGCACATTCTTGAGTATAGAATAGTGGTAGTAAAATTAGACAAAAACAAGCCTAGGAAGAAGCCTCTTAAACTATTGAGACCTAAAAAAGAAAGATATCAGTGGAAAAATAATGGATAATCCTTGAGAAACACATGTAATAACTTACCTTATCAGATCAAATCAAAAGCTTCTAAAATAATTATAGACAGTGACCCCTTCTTAGAGACACAAGCATAAAAATCTACCTAAAGTCAAATTGATTGTTCATAAAGGAAGAAGAACTAAATTACAAATTATTTCTATGAAAGTGAAATTTAGTCAAATTACTATCTACCCCCAAAATCACTCTTTCCAATTCCACCTGTACGGCCCATGCTAAGTGATTGAATCTGGACTTTCTTTGCTTTCCAAGTGAAAATGGAGGAAAACAAGTTAAAGATGAACTTTCTTGAATTATACTTTCAATAAAAACATGTAAATTACATATGGGGAGGTGAAGTGTCACTCCACCACATTTTCAACTGATGGTGGACTTAATAAGTTTGTACAAGTGCCCCAAAACTCCTATTTTTGAGGAAAAACTATGATTTCTCGATAATAACAAACTTATAACTATCACCTAACTGATTATGACATGATTTTACCTTATACACATTAATACCCACCTTGATGACATATTTTGTAACTCCCACCATCCATACAAGTCAATTAATTAGCTAGAAAAGTGGCCAAATGACCCTTTTACCACATGAAACCTAGAAAATGGCCAATTTATGATTTGAAGACACCTTGAAATAATTAAAAGACCATTTTATGACATTTTAAATACAATTTGGCACTTTGAATAAATTTGACTAGGTTTGACCGATGTTGACTTTGGTTGACTAAGCTAATACAAGGAGGATGGGTTTCAACAAGGACTAGGGAAAGGGTAAGTGAGACATGTAGGAAAATATATGACCCCATAGGACATATGAAACTTTATATAAAATTTAAAAATAGTAGGGGTTGACCAAAATTTGACTTGAGGTCAAATTTGGTCAATAGTAACCTTATACCATAACCACCCCTCATTAATAAAATAATCAAACATATACAAAATGAACCTTTTATACCTCAAATCACTAATATTGACATAGGAGGTATCACACCCACCATCACCTATAATGTATCCATCAATCCCACATTGCATTTAAATACATTTGGTAACCTTTATAAAGATTAGGTCAAACTTAACATCTTTGCTACTACCAAACTATTAGATAAAACACTCTTAGGAGATTCTTTAGATTTGTACAATCAATTAAAAACCCATTATATCACTAGCCTTTAAGACTTGGTTAATTCACTAGTCCAATAATTTCAAACTAGTGATCTTCTCGAGAACAACTTAACACACTTTATAAATTGTAAACAACTTGAAACTGAAATGGCACAAGCCTTCATCAAAAAATTGAAGAATTTGTCTAACAAATGTGAGAATAATATAGTGGATGAAAACCTATTCCACCTATTCACTAATGATCTCTAAATCAAATTACAATATAGAGTTAGGACTCTCTCTCTAATAACCTTGGAAGAAGAGATTGACCAAGATAAGTGACAAGACTTTCTCATGTGTCAATTATAGCCATATTAACTTATAATGGGTACTTACATGCTCATTAAATAAAGCATCATGTAACCAATGATAACATTACTAATACCTTTGACACTATTCATAACATTCAATCAATCATTCCAGACAATGTTATGGAACATGCTCCCCCTCTAAACAAAGCTCTTACTCCTACATTTTATCAAACCAACCACACTAATGTTTTCAATCCATTATCCCTATCTGATCTTCAAAAACATCTTCCAAGACCTATACCATGGGATCTTGACCCAACTCATCCAATGAAATGATGGTATGATCCAAACAAGTTTTGTTTGGTTTCATGGAAGTCAGGGCCATTCTCATGACACTTGTAGATAATTACATAATCTAGATATGGATTTTCTTCTTGGTCTAAACTTTGATCATGAAACACTTATTCAAATCATCAATAAACATATGGCATAGCTTTTAAATTGCATGAAATTCAAAATAAAAATTAATCTTTAAACAAATCTAATGCTCATCTTACTATCTATAAAGATTCTCTTCCCAGCCACTAAGATAACATCAACAAGCCTACTCCTTCTACAAACAGTGTTAAAATTCTTATAGACCTCACTAATAATGAAGAGAACATGGTTAATATGATTAACATGCAAGGATTAGTCACTTTTATTGATTCAAATCCAATACCTACACATCACACCTCTCAACCATTCTACATCATTTAGGATACTTCCCCATCCCATCTAATATAATTAGGGAAAGAGGACATTATAACCTTAGAAGTACCACTCTCAAAAACAAAACTTGATTATAACTCTCACACCATCTCTACTTTTCCCCCAACATCCACATTACAAGACAACTTTACCCAAACATCCAATAATATTTATTCAATCCAACCACAATAAATACCTTAACCAACCATCACACCACTTAAATTCAGTAAACCCATTTGTAATCAACCTAAACCAACTACACCCTATCAACACAAGTTTGATTTCACTTTTAACCCTCCTTCCTAGGATCTCTTGCAACATTATGTGCCTATATCTAGAAATCCTCCCATGGGTTATGACAAATGGGATCCCATTATATAACTTTCTCATCTCCCATCTCAAATACCTTTCCTCAAATTAATGTGAACTTATCCCTGTCATTGAAACCATATAATGTAATTATTGTATAAAATGAATATCCCTCATCCTCCTCTAGTAGGACATGAAGATTCCTTATCTAGATCTAAAGATATTATCATTCAACAATGTGAAGAGATGTCCATACATGTTGATGAAATAGTGGATACCTCTCTTTCACTTGAGTTTCCTATCACTTCCATGATTCTCAATGACATACTACTTCATGCAAATGATCCTCCTCTATTCTTTAGAATCCAAATTGGAGATATCCAAGTTAAGCATACCTTAATTTATGAAGGTTCAAGAAATTTCAATACCTCCCTTGATTTCATTAATAAACTTGGATATTATGAATTCAAACTCAAATCCACACATAGCACATGTTAGGGATATGATAAAAGGAAAACACTTCCTCAAGGATACATTTGGATTCCCATTTCCATCCCTCTTATCACCATCCACATGAAAGTTATGATCTTTAACTTTACCATCTCCTATAACATCTTTCTTGGTCTACCTTGGACTGATCATATAATAGCAATCACCTCATCTGCATGTTAATGTATTCCCCCATAGTGAATTTAAAATATTCAAGGAGACACAAACCTTTGGAATTTCAAATAATTTCAAGAATATGGTGTCTTTAAAATTATTACCCTTGAACCTTTGCATAGTATCCCATTTAGGGAATCTCAACTCTTTAATTATCCCATCAATTCCACTCAAGGTTACAATGTCACCCTAAATTAATTAGGAACATTCCACTTGACCTTCTATATTTTGATGATGATGAGCTAGATAAGATTAGCCTCAAGATCAAAGCCTCCAATCTATCCCCTCATATTATCATCTAACTTCCTCCCTCTTTGAAACCTTGATCCCATCAACTAACTACTGATGGAATACCTGTTATCTTAACCAATACTAGACATTCTATCCATCACACATCTTTTGATGATAAAGTCATATCTACATGTACCATCAACTTGCATACACTTGACTTGATTATGGATATGCTTTAGATGACACATTTTTATCCAGACTCATCCAAGCTAGAAATGCCAAAATTCTTTGATATCACACTTCTTTATTTTAATATTTTTATTCATATTTTAGCATTCCTTCCTTTATAGTAACTAATACTAGCCTTCTTCCTATTTGTTATAGGGCAGAGATAGATAACTCACATAGTAAGCCTCCAATTATAGTAGATCCCCTTAGGAGTATGCTCATGGATCATGCCATGATAGGTCCTTAATGCTTTATTAGATACCAATATCCTTATAGTTTGTTTCCCCCATAGATGTTATCTAATGTTCTTAAGTCTTCTACGTGATTAGCATCATCATTAAATGATACTTCTCTAGTTCATATTATTACTGCACCTTAAGATGAGCCTAGTTAAATTTTTGTTCCATAATTGCCTTCCCTTATATATGGCCTTATTTATTTATCAAATCTTGATCCCATGCCCACCCAATGGGCTGATTAGCCTTATTGTGATATCCACAAAGTTTCTGATCATTATAATGAAAATTACTAGTTATATTAGCTTCCCTTAGTTTCTCTTTCTAATTACATTAGTAGGCCCCCAAAGCTTATTACAAATGTATATTACTTCCATGGGATAGATAACCACTCTTCTACTCATTGCTAAAAAATTGGGCAATATATTGACACATTGTGTCTAGCCATTACCCAACCCAAAGATAAGGTTATACCTCCTTCAAATCTATTACTAGAATATATTCTTAAATATGGGGTGGTATAATTTTTTTGGCACCAGTGTGGTACACATCATACTAATTACTTATATATTCTCCAACATCACTTTGTGATCACCCAAAGTTGAAACCTACATCAACCATTCCTCCTTTCATAAGTCACTTATGCAAGAAGGCTCCTCCTCCACTGATGGTACCACTTTCTCATCTTGCATATATTATTTTGATTTAAACATATATTCCTATCCTTGAGTATTTTATGTATGAGATCCCTCATGAGCATGATCCTTAATCATCTATACCTACATTTTTAGTTAAGGAGATTTAGAAAGAAGTCTTTGCACAAATTTCCATGAGTATTGATGAGACTCTGGTTGTCTTAGAATCCAACTTCATAGATATGTTTTGGATGTCATGGATAATAGTTATTGTAAAATTTATCAAGATTTATGAACATGGCATGATGTTATTTCACATTATTATACATTATGATTTTTGAATTGGATTTGTGATTAATTTTTATATATCTTTTACACTTGACTATGTGTCAAATTTGGTTTCACTTATCTATTTTACATGGATCATTATATTATGATTTATGTGTTTTATATATTTTCATTAACTTTCCTCTTTTCTTATGGCTTATTATTATTATTATTATTATTATTATTATTATTATTATTTTCATGATAACATGTTTATTTTTATGATCTCACTTCTTTTATGGATTCTTTTTCTTTTAAAATGATTGTTTTCTATCTTATCTCAATAAAAATTAGATAATTATTATTGTTACTTGGTTATACACACCTTTATTCCCTAAGTGATATCTCTCCACCATATGACCAGTTATAAAATGATACATCTCATTGTATTACTATTTATCAATCTAATTTGATCTACATTTATTCCTTCATCTTCCTTTCACATACTAAGCATACATATGGTTGAAACTTGAGATTACATATTGGTTCATAGGCAAGCCTAAGTGTTTAATCAATCATATCTTTGGCTACTTAGCCTCATTTAAACCAAAGTATAAAGATCATTCATTTGTATCAATTATATCACTCATGTTGGTTATTCTAATTTTATATGGAGGAGGAATCCTAAAGGCCATGAAAAATTTAAAATCTAAATCATTTAAAAAAAGAAATGATTGGAAAAGGAAAAATACAAATTAAAAAGTCTAATCACATAAAAAGATGTGATTCATAGCACATCTCCTATCTTTTAATCAAATCTCAAACTCCAATCTTGGCCTCATGATATATTCAAGGTCCATTAGGGTGTGGTAGGCCAGTAGATTATGATAGGAAAGAGAAAAAATCTATAAGTGCTACCTACTTTCTCACACAAGTACCCAATATTCACAATAGACCAATAATTCTGTAATAGGTCTTGGGGAATGGAGAACATGTTATGATAAAGTAGGTTTATTTTAATTTTATTATTCATATAAACATCATGATTTTATCTTAGTATCTCACCTATTTTCCTATACAACTTTACACTTATTGTGAGCAAGTATCCTTTGTATTTTGATGGTCACTAGACACTTAGTGTTTCTCCTTTGTACCTAGTATGCCTCATGTTTCTTAAGGTATTATCATAAATTATTATTCCATGATTTCTAGATTCCCTCTTTCATTAAAACATTCCTAATATTTCCCCTTGATAAATATTATTTTGTTAATTGATCATTCCCCCCAGGGTTTTCCTTTGTGAGTTGTAGTGTAAGACCATGGATAGGACTCAGCTCTCTTAAAAATTACCATAATAAAATATTTCCTTATTACTATTCACTTCATTTGGTTTCCCCTTATGATTTTTAGTGTAAGACCATGGATAGGACTAGGCCCTCCTCACAAAATACCACATTACAAACATCTTTTTAATTCCCATATTTTTTTCTACCTCATTGATGTCCCCTTTGTGAGTTGTGGTGTAAAACCATGGATAGGACTAGGCCCTCCTCAAAAAATATTCCAATACCCATTTCATATTATAAATAAGTCAAAATGACATTATATTCTTCAAATTTGAGATAAGTTTTGTTAGATTATGAGTTCCACATCATTGACGTACTTCCCATATTGATTTAGTATGTTTTATGCTTACTTCATAAATATTTCACTTTTATCTTCTTATTTTCTGATTGTGTGCATGTTTACAACCATTTTATTAAATTGTTCATACTTCCCAGCTTGAATTAGTGTGATTAATTTGATTTCCACTTACATTTTTTTCTTACATTTTATTTTTCTTTTCATACTTCCTAGCTTGATTTAGTATGATTGATTACTTTTATTTTTTGTTTGTTTGTTTTTATACCATTGGTTTTCATGTGTTTTCCATTTTATTACAAATTTTTATACTTCAAAATGAGATATAGTATGATTTTTAATTGTTTTAATTTGGTGAAAATATTTTAGATGGTTTAAAAATATTTGTTACCCTTTTGACCACTTTGGTTTATTATATTTATTCATCTTTTGTTTTTTACACTTTTCCCATCGTGATATAGTGTGTATTACATTTATTTTGATTAAATATACTTTTAAAAATCATTTTTTCCCCTTTATTTTTAACCATGCATGTGTATCACATAATGATATAAAATAAAACATACATCACATATTTCCCATAGCATATACAACAAAAGCTAAATACATATGCTAGAAAGGAAATATATCCATGCATCCACATCCAAATCTAAGTACAACTCATAAGATAAATGAAATGTCAACATAAATTTATATATCATGTGTTTTTAACAATATAATTATAAAATATAATATCTACAGCTCTAAGGCTATGCTCTATCATGTCTATCCTATGGCCTAGCCATGCTACCCATAAATGCCTATGACTAACCCCTCTAAATGGTATTCTATAAATAGATAGTCTAGGATATCAATCCAAAAAATTATCCCTATATTTTGGCCACATAGGCATGTAACTATCCAAACTAGATCATACTCACCATGTGCATGGCTCATTCCTATGCTAAGGCCTACCAAGCATGAGCTTCCCCATCTCTTACCCCTACTGGTGGCTATAATGCATCACCTCACACCTATAGTTATCACGTGACCTCTCCCACTATTCTAAATAAACTCACATGATTTGGGGTAGATGGGGCCACTAGATCATCCAAAGTGGTAGGGTCATATGGTAATAACACCCCATCTAAAATGTCATGATGTGTAACCATAATCAGGGATCCCATCTGACCTCCTCTACAATAGGATCTATAAAAATAGAAAAAAATATAAATCAAATCATATGTATATATATATATATATATCTTAAATAATCTATATATTATACTTAATGATGCAACTAATTTTCTATATCAAAAAATTAAATTAAATTAAAACATTTCTCACCAGTGTTGATATTGTTGACCATGGTCTCACCATCTATTTGCTTGTTGAGCACCTCTTTTATCATCTTTCTCTACACCTATGAAAAATTGGGAGTCACCACCTTATCCTTCCATTTTTATATCCTTAGTGTCCTCTTTATCAACTAGCTTTTTCTTGGAACCACTATAGGATCCCCCTACATGATAACTAGTGCCTGTGTCTCCTCACATCAATGGTGTTTTCATCTTTGATGAGATCAAAATGGTCATTACCACCTATATTATTGTCCCTTCTTTGCTCCCTCATCCCCTACATGAAAATACATCACATCATCTCTTCTAGGCTTGGTTATCTCTTAATTTCATGTTTGAATAGCCCATGGCCTCATTCATCAAGGCCTAATCACTACTATCTCAATAGGTACCCCTATACCTCTTCTTCCTCTCGATTATCTAGCATGTCATGCCCAATAAGTAGGAACTACTAGAGGGGATTATAGATGAGGAAGTCCTAACTATTTGGGTACATGAGCCACTAGATGAGGCTCCACCCATGAAGTTTAGTCACCTATGGTATACACACATACCAAACCTATAATGATGATAGTCCAACTCAGCCATATGGTAGCCATATGATTTTATTACGATATCCCAACTAGGCCATAATAATAAAATACATTCTTAAATATTCTTAAAAATTTAAAAATTAACTACATCAATTTGTTTGATATATTTTTCTTATTTTTGTACCAAATCATCCTATTTGATACTAAATCAACCCTATCACATTCTTGTCATACTACATTAACCCACTATTACATAATTGAACTTTTTATTTCAGATGTTATTAGTATGTTTGATACTAAATAAACCCTTTTTCAGCTTTAGCATACTATATCAGCCCTCTAGTATGTAGTCAACCTCATTTAACAAATTATATCATATATATAGTACAAAATACATCGACCATATGGTAATATATCAACCATCTTCCTATTTCCAACTATATTAACCTACTACTACAAAATTAACCATATTTAGTGATACTTTATCAACCCACTACTATGTATTCGTCCCTTTATTTTTCTCTCACCTTATGATCTGAGTCGATAGGGATGACTCTATTCTTAATTTGTGGTAACTTTTTGACCATTTACCATAAATACCTTAGGCGTTTGTTGGTCTAATATTTTCCAACCTAGTACCCCATTCTACCCCTAGTTTGCCTAAAAAATTTATAAGGTTAATTTTGATGTCTATATTTTACCTACCATCTAATTTTCTATATTTAGCTTAATTTTACTTATAATTTCTGAAAAATTTGAAATTAATGCTTTCTTACCTACACTAGACCTATTATAACCACCATTTATCCTCCACATCATAGTTGTCATCTCCTCACCATGATCACTCTCTAGGCTCAAATTGGGTCTCTCAGAGCAATATTTTCTCAGAATAATAAAATAACAAATGAATTGATTTTCACCCTATTTGTATTTATTATTCAAAATTATTTACCTATCTAATATTTACCATCAGATTCCATTTTTAAACCATATCTTTTTTCTACTAGATCTTTTTCTAAACCATGAGATGTTCTAGAATCCTAACATTATAGAGAATATTTTCACATATTACATGTATATTTTATAAAAAAATTAATTTTTTGATAATTTCCCAGGTTTACCTAATGTTCTTTACATTGGACACCTTCACATTTCTCTCACTTCATTATTTATTTACAACATGAATATAAGTAAAGTTATGTATTTTTTAATTTTGTCCTTTCATTTATATTATTCACTTCTTACTACAATTTATTTAGATTCAACATTGTGTGTTGCTATGTTCTTTTCCTAAAGCACCATTCCATGTTACACCTAAGTGACACATGATGAGCTTTGAGTAGGGCATATGTATACATAATATTTTCAAAATTTATCAATTACTAATGCTTTCTCTCTTGTAAGAACTGATCGAGTCTCAATATTTCTAAGTACACACCTTAAAGGGTACACTAAGAAAGGGGTGGGTAGACCATTGGTACTTCACAAGATTTTTATCCCTTATACCACCATTTTATATCTACATAACCATATCCTATACACTTACCTAAGCTATGTTTCCTCCATTAAACACCCCCTCAATCAATTCACTACCTTATTTAGACCTTAGCTAAGCCAAAAACCCTTCTTGAGATTTACCAAACAATGTTAGCCTAGGCCGACCCTATATTCAAATTAATATTTGCATGTTATGGGTCTAGGCCAGCCTTGGCTGACCTAGTCTAGGACCTAACTTGATTTTATATATCAATGATATAAGGTCAAATTGGGACAACCTTGTTAGCTAAAATTTTAGAAAGGTTTAGGGTTAGATTCAACTATATATACACATCCCCATTTATTAGGAAGAGAAGAAGAAGAATATTATATTGTGTATTTACTTAGCCACCATTCTACTTACAGAGCATTGCTTAGGGTTCCAATACGTATTTTGGAGATAAAACTCTTATCTTGTAAAAAATAGGGATTCATTAGGAGGTACTTGGATGAACTATAGTCCATTTTTCCATTCTTAACTCCTTTAACATACATAAAAACCTATTGCAAATCATCTTATCCAAGGGAAAGATTAAGGCTTGGTGGGTTTATCTTCAAAGGTAAGCATTCCTAACTTTTTTCCTCCTTTGTTAAAGTAGATATATTTGAATTTTCACTTCTCTCTCATAAATTAAGATTTTATATAGATTTGATTAAGTATAGATCTTCTATGCATGTTTAATTTTTATGTTTATTACCTCCACTTTGTGACACAAGCTTTGGTTAACACTAGATTAGATTTTAATTTACTTTTCATATACTTAGTAAATATGAAAACATAGGACCTAGCTAGAGTTATTACATTGTGTTTATTTATTAGAGGCTTTTAAACCCTCTATAGTGATGTTATTGTGATAATATACCCCTTGGTTAGGTCTAGTGGATCCATCTTGGTCATGACCCTGAATGTTTAAATGTATCAACAAGTAGAAGTGTAAGTATGGTTTATTTTATCTAAGCTAGGATTGATTTATAGGTCAACTATATTTTCCCTTGTATACAACCCTAATCATCACCATTGATGATTTACCACTACCTATGTATCTAATACTCTGAGGAGGGAAATCAATCCCCATGTAGTTCTCCCACTTAATGTGATTTTGAAATTGTTAGCCTT
This sequence comes from Torreya grandis, assembly GCA_037957365.1. Classification (NCBI taxonomy): domain Eukaryota; kingdom Viridiplantae; phylum Streptophyta; class Pinopsida; order Cupressales; family Taxaceae; genus Torreya; species Torreya grandis. The sequence continues at coordinate 8,845,658 of JARHVA010000019.1, read as the reverse complement.
CGTTGTGTGAATGCAACTAATGATTTAGCTTTGGTACTTGAAAATTCTTAATTTGAATTGGATTTGGTATGATTTAGACTTGGTTTGTGATTGTTTCTAATTATTGATTTAAAATTTAAGAAAAATAGGGTATATTTTCTCAATGTGAAATAATGTATATAAGTGTACTAGATAAGTGACCCATACCCTTTTGAGTGAGGCCTTGATTTATATATATGAGTCTAATTTGGTAATTTCTCATGCCACTAACATGCTAGGTAGAGAGGCTGACCTTAAGTTTTTTTTTAAATTAGTTGTTACTAGGAGAGGATTGGTACCATTAGATTGGGTTAATATCTAAATATTTTATTTTAAATAATATCCATTTCTAAGATAGTTCAGTACCATCAGGATCAGGTTATTATTGACCAGTAATACTGACCTAGTTTGGTGTTATTGATTTGTCTATAGGATGACTAAATTTAAGGTCTATAAATGTCTATGCAGATAGTAATTAGGTTTAAAATAGATAATGAGGTTTTTGTAGGTGTAGTAGTATAATGGAAGGATCAATCTCATTATGTATCATGTAGGTGAGAGAGAATGGTGAGTTATGACCATATTTGTATACCAAGGTCATGCATGGTAAATGTGTGTTAAAATTGTAATTGTACTTAATACCATAGTTTATCATCTAAAATATATAAAACCAATATATACTATAAAAATGAATGGAAAATTACTAGTGCTAGGATTGTTAGCTCCACCACAGTGGCCATAATATTAAAGATCACAAGGAATTAAGGAGAGAATTGATGCTTAGATGTCCCTAGTAAAGGAGGATCCACAAGGGACATATTTAAATCTCATAAGAAATATGATATAAGGTCTAACTTCAGCCTTACCATGTTTAGATCCAAAAATTTATTCAATAGCTCTAACTACTCAAGTAATGAGATGCCCTTTGACTACTTTAGTCTTTATGACATCTACTATTTCAGTGACTACAACCCTCATTTTATCATCTTGGATACATATTAACATTATACCACCTATATTTATATTAAAACAAGTTAAATAAGTCCCTTTTATCCTATCAATGTATCCTTTCCATCAAGGATTACACAATTTTAGAATAGAAAATACCCAGTGTCTCAATTTATCCCAAGCACTAAAACTAAGGACCCTATTTTTAAATTAGTTACAAAAACACCATAGGAAAATTTTGTGTGATTTGGGAAATAATTTAGGTGATGGGTCCACCCCAATTGATGATGAAACTTCTAGGAGCCATAAATTTTGCACCATAGCTCCAATTGACTCGCCATTTGAACCATTGGGAAGATAAGAATGAGGATTGTGTGATGAGATGGCATGGAGATTTTCTTGATGGAATTTGACCCATAAAAACCCAATGTAAGTGCACCAAATTTCAATTTTAGTAGTGCAGTTTAAAAATAGTAATTCCTCAAATTCTGTATTGTTGCAAATCATGGCAGTTGAACCACTTAATCTCCCTCGAGATTGGTGACCTTAAAAATCCTCCTCCCACCTTAAAAACATGTATAAATTAATATGTAACCTAAAATGGAAATCACACATCTCTTCTCAGAGATAGGCATATGTTTGGGTTTGCAAATTTGATCAATAAAACATCTCTTCTTAGAGATAGCATTATTTGAATTGGGTTGTTCTTGTTTCTTTAATTATCTTTCAACCAAATATTTTGAGTTTTGGATAATTATGTCTACTTTAAATTAATTAGTACCAATGGTATACACTCCATTTTATTAAAATTTAAATGCCCCAATTTGTTTTCAAGTGAGCTCTATATTTTTTGGTGTTAATATAAATACCCCTCATCTACTTGTATTAATAATGTCTAATGAAACACCTATTGGTAAAAATTATCTAGAAGTTATAATGACACAACCATAGGTTCTATAGGATCCCATTGTTCCTCCTAATTTCCATATGATCCCATTAGGAAAAAATATTAATGGACCTCTCCCACTCCTATAATTCTTGTTATGGTCCCTACAAAATTGAGTCATATAAAACCTATTGGTGTTCCCATGTCATCACTATTAGATATTCATGTACACATTCCAACTTCATCCTCTACTATCACACACATTAGCTCAAATTCACATAGTCCCACTACCTCAAATACTTCATCACCATTGATCATAATTTTCCTTATGATCACACCCATTCCATCCATGGCTCAAGTTTTACCTATATCCTCTATAACACTCATAATGAATGAGCAAGATGGAGGAGTGAATTAAAAATAAGACTAGATTTAAAGCATGTAGTTAGTTAAATTCAAAAATATATAAATTATTATTTAAAATGAACTTGAGGTTGGATTGATACCTGATAAGACTAAAATGAAATTGAAAAGGATAATAATAAGAATGGTTGCCCATGATGGAGGCTCTGCCCTCTATGAAATAGAGAAATTATTCTCTCTAACCAATAAAATGAAGAGAAAAAGTATGGAGGTAGATAAAGATTTAATTACTATATTAGTGATGAATAATTTCAAGAAGACCCAAAATCAATGGTTAAGTCCACTAATCAAATTGTAGATAAACTAGTCAATATTTGAAGAACAAGGTAACAAGACTAGAATCCAAATCCAAAATCAAGATCCCATAGAATATAATGAACAAATTTGAGGATTAATTATATTGAATATTCACTTATATTACATTAATTGATGAGGTCAAGGTTAATCATGATCTGAAACATAATATTTTGAATTACTTGTTGGAGATCTCCATAATGGAAAAAAAGTGCATGTAATTACACATGTGATCAAAATGGGTATGCTCTCTAATATTAAACTCATGAAAATGTTTGATATAAAATTATTACATAATTTAATAATAAAAACTAGGACTTAATTATAAGAGGACTCATTGAATTTAAAGGTTATAATGTCATGATTAGATGGTTTAAGGGAAGATATCTTGGAAATATTTAAGAAAACAAATATGCCGAATTTTTTCACATTAGATAATAATTTAATTAGTTCTACTGAATTCATATGGTTACTCAACAATTTCATGATCTCATTCAATAGGAAAATGTTTTAATAAAATATGGGTGGCAGTCAGAAAATCATTGACTTTGTTGTACATGCATCTAAAAAGACAAAAATTAACAAAATAATTAGGGTTTATCTTGGAACTCTTTTACATAACCATGCATTATTGATCACTAAAGTTGAACTATTATTTATAAAACCAATCATATATGTTTCCCAAATTGATGAATATTTTAATTATGTGCTTGAGAATTCAAAGGGAATAAAATGGCCACTTAAGACCTAGTATAGTTATGAAAAAACTTGCATGAATCAAGATGATTAAAATTAATTTTTAATTTTCCATTTCTTTTTTTTAAAGTTGAAAATATTTATTTAGAATCTTTAGTTCTAGTCCTAAAATAGAAATATATTTTTATAGATTTTAAATAAGCATGGTTTCATGCAAATCATTTTTATATGTGGTGGTGGCCTACCAAAATCTTACATATAAATTTATTATGATCTATTTTTGAGAGAGGAATAATTTTAGAGACATGGCACTGAAGAAATATTTGTTGATGTTCTATGAGTTTGTCAAATTTTATGCTTTCTAAAACTTTAGATTATTTTTGTAGATGTTTCAGATTAAAAGGATCACTACATATGATCTATATGATTTATTATGAAATGGTTGAATTGAGTGATTAAATAGCTCAACTATTTTTATAGCTAATTTATGATTCTATTTCAATTACTATTGATGTTTTTTTATAATTCACTATGTGAAATTTATCTAACGAAGTAATATTATGGTAATTTATTCATAGTTGATTAATCCTTAAAATCTCAATTATGTTTATTTAAATTTGAATGCATGATATAGTTGATGAACATTGGCTAACTTACATTAAATATTATAAGTGTTTTTAATTCAACAAAGAATCTCAATGCAAAATTTGTAAAACCTATTTTTTATGTCATATTCTTCCCTCCTTTTTCATCTTATTTATTATATTTCAATCCTATAAGATAACATTATTTTTAATATACATCTTTATTTATTAGAATAGGTGGAGTCAATTTGATGACAACGAGGAATATATTGGGTAGGGTATAGTCACATTGCCCACAAAACTATTTCACCACTTAGTTATTATAGACACATAAAATTAATCATTAAGTGATTGATAAAGTTTATTCTTGGCATACTTACCCTTGGTATATTTTACATTTCACTAACTCATAATCTATAAGAGATCCTTAAATATTTTTAAGCACTGAAAATGTTATATATACATCCTAATTTCAGTTTCATTTATTTGTATTCAACACATAGGTTCTTGTCAGACCTATTTCCCCTATCTCTAGTCTTTTGGGAGAAGTCCATACTAGTTAGATGGGGATGCACTGTGGCCTTGTCTCTTGCACTCAAAAAATAATTTTTTTTAATTAATATTTTAGCAATGGATCTCCCTCATATATTGTAAATTTAATTATTAAAACTATTCTAAATTAACCAATAAATCTACATCAAGGCCACTCATTACTACCCCACTAGATCTCTGTAGCAAGTACATTGCATACTGAGTAAATGAGCATTACTTATTCCTATTTTAACTCTATAAAATTATAATAATCATAAACCATGTTTAAATATTATTTATTTTAGGTTAAGGGCATCCATTATCAAGCATTTCAATCAATCTTATAGTTATAGTCATTCTATTTACATCATCATAGATCACACAATCACTCTAGGAGGGATAACTACATCGACTTGAGGCTCATTTTGGATATGTAGGAAACACTTAGTTATAAGGGGTTTCTAAGGCTAGATCACCCATCATTACTAACCCATTTTTATTCCACCTCTTATTATCTAATTATTATTTATTACAAGTGCATGACATAGGGTTTTATATTTTTAGGTATTTCATGTGACAAGATAAAACACCATTTTCAATAGTAAACCCTTTAAGGTGATAACACAGACCCATATTCATAAATCAAGAATACAATGAACTAGGATGTGGTCATAGTATCTAAACAGGGTAATAATGTAGCCCCATCTATCTCCCATGAACTTGTCCCAAGAAATTATGAATAATTATGTTTAGCATAGCTCTGTATATAGGTCAATTTCACACAATTTACTATTATAGTGAGTTTATATAGTTACTTCTATTTATATTTTAGGGAGTTTTACAAATCCTTAGGATTTTTACTATTTTTAGCAAGTTTCTAATTTTTATAAGTTATATAGAATGTTATATATTAAATGTATCTCATTATTAGATCAATATATATCAACATTTTTATTTCAATAATTTATTTCAATTAGTTTAAGTCATATTAAATTAAAAAAGGTTAAACATTCTGTTGGGAGATATAACCGGAAGCACACAATTTGATTACCAAACCAAGCAACTTAATATGCGGAAATTAACCAGATTCACCAAGTAACTAGAATTCAGAATAACACATGATATGAGAGACAATACACAAATTGTATTAACACTTTATACAGAAAAGAATACAATAAAGAAGATGCCACTTCTTCTCCACCACCTTACAAAGGTTTCCCACACCTCAAGTGAACAGTAAATCTTCTCCCCAAAGCTCTCCCTCTCAGGTCCCAACACCCAACTCAAAATATAGAGTTGGTGTTCACCTCCTGTGCTCCACGCACACCACAAGTGCTCCACGCACTCCACAAGCACTCCACGTGCTCCACAAGTACTCAAGGTACTTCAAGTAGATCTCCCATGAACCTGCAATAACCTGCACTTCAACAGACCATACTTATGGAAGGAACTCCCTTGCCTTCCTCTCTGCTCTATCTGAGTACACACCTGTACTCCAAGTAGATCCTGCCTGATACTGCTCCCTGTTGTGTTGCTGTCTATATGATCCTGCACACCTGCAAATCAAACACGATTCTGCTCACCTGTGAACCTTGACCTTGCACACACATACACCTGCAGATCAACGATCTTACTTACCATGTAGATCTCTCTACACCCTGAAGAACCCTTGTCCTTGCCTCACCAAGTCCTTATGATTCTCCAACCAATACCAAGCTTGGCACTGATAGGGAACTAGGAGGAGCACCCTTACTCACTTCACACACAGAAGGAGCAAACTTTGCTCAACTCAAACTAGAACACCTTTTCCAATACAACCATGAGTCTATTATATAGATCTCATCCAAACAATGATTAGACATCTAATTACAATAATTAGATCCGCAGCTCTCAGTCTAAAAATAGCTCTCTTCATGCAAACACTTGGTTCGTTAGCTAACTGCCCGTAATTAGCTCAGTCCGAACCACACAGGCGATCGACGTCGGTCCCTGTCCACCTGGGGATCGTCGACGCTAGCCGATCTATGACCAACGTCGGTTGCCTTCCTGTCCAATACTACCGATGTCGGTTGGCCAGACCAAATGCCAGTCTCTGTGACACTTCTGCAACTCTCGTGCAACCTCCTCCATGTTTGCATCAGTGAAGCTTTTAGCTCCACAACCTAACAATCTCCCACTTGGAGATAAACAGCTGCACTATACCTGTACATGTACCCCATCTAATCTGTTTCCTGGTTTGTATCCCTCTTCAAGATCAATCCTGAAGACAACCCACCACACATCCCGTGGTGTACCTCCTATCATCCAAGTACCCTGCCACATCTGAACCTACAAATACATGTAGTGAAGTCCTGACCCTGCATAGCATGAATCCCTGCTGCCGGTCCCTCTCAAATACCTGAGAACCCACTTCCCCGAATTGGCTCCTAACTCTCTGACAACTCCCACTGCATGGGAATACTCAGGTCTATACCAGACCTCATGTGATTTCAGACATTGTACCTGTCCAGCCCTTAGTGTGCTCCGGCTCTACATCCTGAACCTCGCCAACACCTGATTCACATCAGCTCCCACTCGAGACAAAATCAACCTATGATTTCCATGTCTCCCATGTCAAAGAATTTCGCTGCTCCAAACTCCCCCTGACATGCCACTGAACTAATCTTACCCTTAGCTCAGCAAAACCCTGTATGTACACCCCTGCTAGCTAGCATACTATCCACATACAGCAATATAATGATGTCATGACTCATCATCCACCTGGTAAGACAAAACCACAGTAGTTACCCTGACATTGACTGAAGCCATGCTTCGTCCTCCACCTGTCAAAACCTGTACCACTGTCCTGTAGCTCCACAAGACTATATACCTGGTCTTCCGTCTCACGTATCCGTTCTCTCTATTCTTCTACTAAGGTATCCATTCGTCTCTGTGCTTTCATACCTGCTGGCAACCCTACCAAAACACACCTATTTGGTTCTCCTCCAAGGAATCACATCCTCATCCATGCCGAGCTCACACCTATTACCTGGATCCTTCCTGCTCTATAATCAGCAACATATATAAAGAAGAGGAACAACAAATTTGAGGGCCTACTTACATCTTTAGTCCTCCGTATGGGTGTTTGAGACTCCTTGACAGCTCGCTGTCCACCCAAAATCTGTTACAGTGACCGACCTCGGTCACCCCACAGTCTGCATCCAACCGACGTCGGTTCCCATGCGTCTGTCCCTAACTACCAACCTGCCAATGCTGGTGTCCCTGCTGCCGACGTCGGTTCTCTGACCGACATCGGTCTTACATACTACCGACGTCGGTCCCATGACCGACATCGGTCTTACCCTGCCCGACATCGCCGGCTTCAGTCTGCACATGACCGTCATCAGCACCTGTCTGTTCGATGCTGGTTCCTCCTGACCGACATCGGTACCTGTGTTCACCTGTGAGTGATGACTTTTTACCCGTGAGCTTCTTTGAATCAAAACCCATGTCCAAACTGCCCTGCTCAGAAGTATCCAGCCACATCCACTGGGTTCTATCCGCCATCTCCTCCATAAACACCAAGGCTTTCCAGTTCTTAAGCCTGTCAAATATATCTATCTTCCGCTTAAGAACATGCATCTCCTTCCTGCTCATGTGACCAAGCCTACGAAGCCACGTCTCTGTAATAAAAGAAGAATCAGTAATATAAACAAGTAGATAAAGGGTACCTATTTTCTTACCACCAGCTAATTCAAGTGCATCCGCTGTGAGAGTTCTTGTGCATCTCTCATCACCCAATCTTTCTGAAGAAATTAGCCATATCTCCAAACCTGGGACCTGCATGACCTTCATCAACACCTGTGTGTTGGCCGCCTGCAATTTCAGCTTCACTTCCCCTTTGCCAATTCTTTGGCAAGGCTCACCGGCTCCTCTACCTGGAACTACATGGAAAGAGGCAACCGAATCTTTTATCCAAGATTCAGCTTTATCCAAGAAACCTCCTAGAGCACCCTGTGCAACAACAACTGCTACATCTGCTTCTTCAGTTCCTTCATGCTGATCTGCTACCAACCAACAATAATCTTTTACCTGCTCTTTCTTTCCATAGGACCATGAGTGACCATCTGTGCTTTTCAACTCCTCCATTCTTAGCTTACTTTGATCTGTTGTTGCTCTACTCCCACTCAATCAGAAACCCCTGAGAGTGCCCTGTAACCAAACACAAAACCTGCTTCCTGCAACCTTAGCTCTGATACCACTTGTTGGGAGATATAACCAGAAGCACACAATTTGATTACCAAACCAAGCAACTTAATATGCGGAAATTAACCAGATTCACCAAGTAACTAGAATTCAGAATAACACATGATATGAGAGACAATACACAAATTGTATTAACACTTTATACAGAAAAGAATACAATAAAGAAGATGCCACTTCTTCTCCACCACCTTACAAAGGTTTCCCACACCTCAAGTGAACAGTAAATCTTCTCCCCAAAGCTCTCCCTCTCAGGTCCCAACACCCAACTCAAAATATAGAGTTGGTGTTCACCTCCTGTGCTCCACGCACACCACAAGTGCTCCACGCACTCCACAAGCACTCCACGTGCTCCACAAGTACTCAAGGTACTTCAAGTAGATCTCCCATGAACCTGCAATAACCTACACTTCAACAGACCATACTTATGGAAGGAACTCCCTTGCCTTCCTCTCTGCTCTATCCGAGTACACACCTGTACTCCAAGTAGATCCTGCCTGATACTGCTCCCTGTTGTATTGCTGTCTATATGATCCTGCACACCTGCAAATCAAACATGGTTCTGCTCACCTGTGAACCTTGACCTTGCACACACATACACCTGCAGATCAACGATCTTACTTACCATGTAGATCTCTCTACACCCTGAAGAACCCTTGTCCTTGCCTCACCAAGTCCTTATGATTCTCCAACCAGTACCAAACTTGGCACTGATAGGGAACTAGGAGGAGCACCCTTACTCACTTCGCTCAACTCAAACTAGAACACCTTTTCCAATACAACCATGAGTCTATTATATAAATCTCATCCAAACAATGATTAGACATCTAATTACAATAATTAGATCCGCAGCTCTCAGTCTAAAAATAGCTCTCTTCATGCAAACACTTGGTTCGTTAGCTAACTGCCCGTAATTAGCTCAGTCTGAACCACACAGGCGACCGACGTCGGTCCCTGTCCGCCTGGGGGTCGCCGACGCCGGCCAATTTATGACCGACGTCAGTTGCCTTCCTGTCCAATACTGCCGATGTCGGTTGGCCAGACCAAATGCCAGTCTCCATGACACTTCTGCAACTCTCCTGCAACCTCCTCCATGTCTGCATCAGTGAAGCTTTTAGCTCCACAACCTAACACATTCTAGTGAACCCATTATTTTTAGAACATTTCTTGTTGTTTTTCCTTAATTTTTTAGATAGGATTTTTTTAATTTTTTTGTAAATTCCTGACACTAAAATAAAATATCCTTTGAATTTGGATAAAATATGACATAAAATGATTCAATTTATTTAGCCTTGGGTTAAATCTAACACTGAAGAAATTGTCTTGTCACTTTGGATCATTTTAACACATTAGCTTCAAATTTGGGTTGAAATTTACATGATTTATTGAAAAATATTTCACTTATCATTTTTAATTTAATTTTTTTACTTATTTTATATTATTTTGGAAACTAGGTTTTGACAATTTTCAAATTACTTAGAGACTACCATGAAGGGCTATTTGATGTTCTATTTACAAACATCATGGCATGAGTTTTTTACACTAATACTCATAGCCATAGTAAAATACTAAACATAAAGTTTAGTTTCCATGTGCCTCGTGATATATCAAAAATACACAACATCCCTTGTTTATACCAATAGAAAGTCTCTATTATCCATAAAATTTGTGGTGCACGTAATAAGAGTGTATCTCCTAAGGAAGTTACTCTCATTGTACCCTCAAAACTTTGGTTAGTGGGATATATGCATACTTCTAGATTTATAATTAGTGATCTAAAATATTGGGTTAAAACTAATGAATAAACAAGTATATTTGAGAGACTAAAAATCATTCAAACCCTTTCCTAGATCATTATAACAGCTTAATTATTGCTTGTATTGTATTCATAGTGATTAGCATTGATTGATTCAAAATATAATGTATTCATAGTCACCATTATTTCTTAAATTATATTGTAACACTACTTGATTTATATTGTATACCTCTAAGGTGTAGTGTTAGATTAAGTGGTCTTTATATTCACATATGTAGCTTCCTTTAGTCTCTTATACAATGTCAAATAATGATGTTTTTTTATCAAACCAATAATGTTATTGTTTAAATTCCTTGGGCTTATATAAATGAGGTACACATTGAAACTGATAATGAAAGTAATAAAGAGGAATATGATGAATATAATACTGATGAAAATCACATTAATCTAAATTAAATTAATGGATTAGATTAAGAGTAAGTGTAGGAGCTATATTAATTTTTGTTAAGATCTCCAAGAAAACCCCATAAGGTGAATAATGTCATTAGTTTTATTTTAGAAATAAAATATGAGCATCAAGATAAGTTATCCACATCTATACCATAATGTTTTAATTTTTAGGTTTTTAAATACTCTACTTCTAATGTTACTACTTATACTATTGCATATATTCCAATTACTACCTCTATAGCACCATCTCTTAGTTTGGGAAAATTAATTAGTCTCTAAAATGTGTTCATGCCTAGACCTAATCATCATACTTACACTCTTCCTATTACCTTTTCATATGGTACTATAGAACATACCATCCTTGCATTATAAATAAGTTGGCCCACATTGAACAATCCATCTCTCATGATAGCCCTTCTATGGACTAATTTTATTTATTACATAACTCCTTAGCACTTAAAATTGCATCTTATTCATTACCAGTTGGATTTATGTATCCTAAGCTTCCTCTTTATGAAGACAAAGGTGATCCCAAATAATTTTCATCCTTTCATGTAAATTATCTAGATAATGCAAATAATTTTAAATTGTTGACAAATCTTTTTCCAAGAAATTTAAAAGAATATGCTCTTTGATAGTTCTATGATCTTCGTATTCAATAAATGAAGTCTTTCAATCCTTTAGAAAATTAGTTTTAAAATTTTCTTTCAACTTGGGAAAAATTTATCCTATACTCAAATTTCAAAGCTCAAATAAGGGTTTAATGAACAAATAATTAATATATGATATGATACAAGACTATGCTTGCCAATATGATAAAATTAAATAGATGATAATGAGATTCAAGATATTTTTACACAAACCTTGCTTTCTCCTATTTAAGATTCCATTATTTTTTATAATTTCAAATCCTTTGATGAACTATGTGTTATGGGCTCAGATTGCACCCTAGATGAAAGTATAACTGTTCAAGTCCTACTCTCAAACTTGGCCCAACATGGGAATGACCCTAGGCTATGGGTTACTTATAATGGGGTTAGACCTCTATGATTTTTAATGAGGCTATCTCCTCAGATACATCATTGAGCTTATTCTCACTAAAACCTAAAAATTATTGGAGTGAAAAGGGAGAGAAATGTAAGAATGGAAATCTATACTAAATGCAATGATGCACCAAATATTCAATGATCCACTTTCAACTTAGACACTTTTATGACTACTAATGAATTAAAAAAAATAAGGACTAGTCGGACTCTATGAAAAGGTTACAAGCATGAGTATTATTTATTAAAGCTAAAAGGAGACTTGTGACTTGAAGGACAAAAATGGAGAGGTATGTATAAGACACTATCAACTTACGATACTTCAAGAGGAATGTCACTAGCTAACACTTCACACAACCTACAACAAACCAATAGAGATGAATTAAGGTACATGAAGAGCATATAGATGATGAATATAAACATACACTCTACACATCAAAATTCAATAAAGAACACTTATCATTTAACTAGAATCTAAAAATTATCTTATATTACTTCAATAGAGTGTTACAAAGTGATTTTGGTAGAGCTTCACTATCTCCAGCCAAGGGATCCAAATCAAGAGCTCAAGGCTAGTATTTATAGGAATAAAAAGGAGGAAAGATAAAAATGGTATTGAAGCGATAGTTAATGAGTCCCATCCCATTTAGAATAAAAATCCCCCAATCTTTATGAAGTTTGATCCTATATTAATGTCACTTTATCCTTTTCTAGCTTGATGGAAGATATGAAATCAAGGTAAATTATAGGGGGACATTCTTGTTGTTGAATGAATCTTTTCAAGTTCTTCCCTATAATATCTTTATTTGTAGGGTAAGGCCTTCATATTTAGGTTCATTCTCATGTTTAATTTTAGTATTTGTCTTTATGGCTTAGGATGTTCTTTCTTTAATTACATCTATCTACCTCTACTTTGAAATGTGCACTTGGACTTACTATAGATTGAAAACTAATTTAATGAAATTGGTTTTCCTATAGTTGATACATCCACTTGAACATATCTATATCATATGATTAGTTAGTAGCCCACCCTGATCTATATAAAGTCATAAAAAGACTTATTCTATATTTATAGTCTTAATGATGCCATTTAATCCCAAAAAATCCACTCCTAGCTCAAACTAAAATGTGTTTGAGCTTGGCTCCATCATACTTGCTTGCCTTGGTTGAAAACTAAAATTTCAACCTTCGTCTCTGTCATTTGGGTTCAACTTCATTTGATTACTCATTAAGAACGTGCTTGGATCATTAATCCCATGACTCATCTCACTCTATTGGATCTACTTGAGGTGAATAAAAATGATCTATCGATCTCCTACTTAGATTCACACAATTGTGCCACTTGTTGATCATGATTTTGCACTCAGGGTTCACTAGCTCTTTGACTTGATTTCATATCATTTATCTTGAATTAATGATTGAATTCACATCAATAATATGACTTGGGCCCATTATCTTATCTTTATCCATTCACCATTAGATTTGATCTAAGCACCTGAGATTTGGACACTTGTCAAGCTTGTGCTTAGTTAGGGATACTTTTGATGATTTTTGAATGCCAACAGCTATTTCATGAATCTTAACTTTGACATCTGCACAAACATCCAAGGATTTATAAATATAAATGGCTAATTATTGAGGTCTAAACTTGACATTTACACACCTATCTAGATCACAAATTCTATGAGCTATTTATTTTAGACCTTTTTCTAGACAATTCCTAGATTTTGTATGTAGCAATTTTATCAAAGGAATTCATTTTATTTATCCTTTCTTTGAACAATTCTTGTAGACAAAATTCCTGGGCATATTCATGTCTTTATAATCTCTATCTTTAGAATATTACCCTTCAAAACCCTTGAAAATTTCCATTCATAAATTTTACTTGGTCCACTTCGTTGTAGAAAGATACTTCAAATAAAATGTAGAGGATAGTTGCCCAAGAAAATAACCCTTCAAAATTTTGAAAAGTACCCTTTTTAAAAGGAAGGTGCCCTTTAGAAACCTTGAAGTGGACCATTTACCTAAGAGACATATCCTTCAATTTTTTTGCACTAGACCATTTCCTCGAGAAAATTACCCTTTAGAGAAATTGTTTAGGATACTTTGCCTAAAAATGTGCCCCTCTAGATTTATGTTTTGGAATAACTCCTCCAAAATAAATCCTTTATAAATTTTATTAAGGACCATTTTCAAAGAATGATATTTTAGGTAAATTGTTTTAGACAAATGTTCGAAAAAATTCCTAAGACTTACATAAAAAGTCAAAAACATAACCCCCAAAAAAATTCTAACACTTAGGTAAATAAAGTGGGAAAAAAATCACAAAATAATTAGGCCTTATACATTTGTTTTGGTATTTATTTATATCACTTCATTTGAAGGAATTATAAACACCACACTTAGCCAAAAGTTAAAAAAGTGATGTAACGTAGGCTTCTTTTCTAGACCTATTTCAATAATTATTTAGCACTATGAAAACCTACCTTCATCCCTTCACTTACAACATTGATCCTACTTCAAATCCACCTGATCCATTCATTAACTAGGAACCTACTCATCTATTTAAACTAGGTAGAAGCTTGGTATGTGGGCCAAAAATGGCCAACAATTCTATCAACTCATAGGGAAGCATGCCTACTATGCTTAGAGAACCTAGACCATGTTCCAATCTTGTCTTAACCTCTTGAAGCAAAACAAAGACCAAAGGGAGAAAAATAAAAATAGAATGGGAACCTAAAATACCATCACAAGGATAACTAAACTATAGAACAACAAGGGAAGGAACTAAAATAACCTACAAGCTTATGTAAAGCATTTATTTGGAAGAAAAAACTAACTACTACAAAACTGACAATTATTGAATTCAATTCCCTAGGATAAAATGGGAATTTATTTGATACAACATGGACCTTTGAAATATGATTTATTCTCTTTGATGGCCTCTTCTTGTAGATGGGAGCAAAAGGGTGTTCATGTCTTCTTGATGATGCAAATGGGCCTCCTGTCTCCATTCTCAAGTGTAGGGATTAAATTTATGGATAAAAAACCCAAACATCTTCCTCCCAAACTCTTTTTTATTGTATAATGATATTCATCTCTTTTTTATCCAAGTGTTGTAATTGATTTAGTTCCTTGGACTCCAAGTGGCCAACTATCACAACATCCTTGATGAGATCTTTCTCTTTAGGCCTCAACTAATGGAATGGTGAGGCATCTAGGTTTAGGTAAAAGTATTCTAAATATTCCCTAAATAGTATCTAATCTTGGTCAATGTATAAATCACCAAGTTGTTTTCTACTCCTACCATCTATTTTCAAAACATTAGGCTAATTAGCCACTCCTTTTTCTTGGGCAGGGTCATCACAAGGCTCTTAGTCAACTAAGGTTTGGTCATCTTCTTCATCAATAGAAAGGGGTGATAAATCATCAATCCACTCAAGAAGAATCTCTTCTTGAATTGGCATCTCTAAATTTTCACCACTTTCCTCATCTAAAACATTACCCTGATGTTCAATTTCATAACTTAAATCTACCACACTTGCTCAATCTCACCTAAGAATTCCAAACACAAGTGTTTCCACTGGTCTTCTAATGGATCCTTGACCCCAATACCAATATAATTATTATGAATGCTACCATCTAATTGATATCTTAAGAAAAGATCAACTTATATTTTATTTTCCTAAGCTACATCATTAAGACATTATAGCTTCCCTTTATCATTCAAATCCTACTCATGCTCACCTTATAATCTATTAGAATGCATAGGGGTCCTAATATAAATTTATTCTTCATAGACACTAGAAGTTTCCTCTCCAAGGTATCTTGAGTATCAGCTATAATTGCATCACTATCAATCTCCTGAATGACTAACCCTTCCTCTATCAAATTAGATAATTTGTCCACTATGCTACAATGGTCCAATTCTAACTTTAGTGTAATTAATTTCTCTTGAAAAGAGGAGGGGGTGGGTGGGTAGTAGATAACATCAAGCTAATTGATGTTAGAAAGGGGATTTTTTTAACTAGGGATATTTAATGCTCTTTTGGGACTCTCTTAGGATTGATAAGAGATGTGAAAAGGGGGAATAACTATTTGAGTAACACCAAATAAAGGATCAATAATAGACTTTACACATTCTCCTTCTTTCTTATCCTCCTTGTCAAGGGTGGGCATGATGAAATTAGGATCCATGGCCCATGAAATCCTCTATGTGGGCATCACCTTAGGTTTTTGGTAGGTATAGGATCTTGAGAACAAGTAGATTACTTTGGAGAAAGAAGGTGAAGGCAATCTACCTTTTGGGAGGTTGGGGGAAGAGGTTGAACATGGAACTTAGAGAGTGGCTCAGACTTGATTTTCACCTTCACACCATGTTCAATATTGCACACCATATGAGATAAGTCTTTGAAAAATTACCCTCCAACCTTAGTCATGAAGTCACTACCCAAAAATAAGGCATGATGAGGCAAAAAACGTATTACCATAAGGGGTTGTATAAATAAAATATTGGGGTAGGAATGAAAAGTAAGTTGGAGGCTTATAACAACACCAAATACATTCATGGGATACCTATTCGATCATAAAACAACATTAGGTATAGGTTCATAACTTAGATTCAAAGTATCTGCTATTGATTTAGGGATAATAGAGAGATTTGCCTTGTCATTAAGTGAACAATTATGGACCAAGAAATATCCTATGAATAAGGATGTAAGAAAGGGAGATGGGGTAACCAATTTAGATATGGATGGTTTATAAGAGTATTTTGGTGAGGGATAAGAGTTTGGAATTCTCCCATTTTTTGTTGTTTAAGGTTCTCCTGTAACCCATGTTTTTTTTCTTAGTCTCTCAATCTATGAATGTAGGTAGTCATTATTTGGTGCAGGTGGATTGGAAGGGGTATAAGGTTGATAATATGATTGGTCATGAGGATGAGGATGTTTCTATGGAGGTAGAGGAGGATGAAAGTATGGTAGATTATCTTGGTAATATGGAGGATGTGGAATATATGGGTCATATGGGTTATGGTAAGGTGGATATGGGGGTAGATAGAAAAAATATTCTTCATAGGATGTCATGGCTTGTTATGTAATATGTGAAATAAATTCATAATCATGAAAAAAATTCTTACCTCTACAACCATAAAACCACTAGTACCTCTAAATTTAAGGTTGATTGAAAACCTCCTAAATATTCTTGACTATAACCAAGATGTTTGAAAATAATGTTGTAATGTCTTTACCTTCCAAATATCCTCCAATGCCCTTAGAGTATGATTCAAGGCACTTGAAAGTGGTCCCACTAGGCATGATATAACTATTATGGGATCATATTTCACCCTAGCTAAAAGAATAAGTGTTCAATTCCTACTCTCAAGATTGGGCCAACATGGGAATGACCCTAGGCTATAGGTTACCTATAATGGGGTCAGAACTTTAGGATTTTTAATGAAGATATATCCTTAGATACATAACCTAGCTTATTCTCAATAAAACCTAAAAATAATTGGGGTGAAAAGGGAGAGAAATGTAAGAATGGAAATATATACTAAAATGGTGATGCACTAAATATTTAATGATCCACTTTTAGCTTAGACACTCCTATGACTACTACTGAATTCAAACAAGATAAGGACTAGTCAAACTCTATGATAAGGTTACAAGAATGAGTATTTAATATGAAGTCTAAAAGGATATCTATGAATTGAAGGATAAAAAGGGGTGGGTCTATATAAGATACTATCATTTTATGAAACTTCAAGAGGAATGCCACTAGCTAACACTTCACATGACCTATAAGAAACTAATAGAATTGAATAAAAGTAAATGAATAACATACAAATGATGAATAGAAACATTCCCTCTACATACCAAAATTCAATAAAACACACTTAACATTTAACTGGAATCTAAAAATTATCTTGTATTACTTTAAGAGAGTGTTACATAGTGATTTTGGCATAGCTTCACTATCTCTAGCCAAGGGATCCAAATCAAGAACTCAAGGCTAGTATTTATAGGAAGGAAAAGGGGGAGAGATAAAATATAGAGTTTAAGGGATCATTAATGATCCCCATCCCATTTAGAATAACCATCCCCAAATCCTCCTCAAGCTTGATCCTATATTAATGTCACTCTATCCTTTTCTAGCTTGATGGAGGATACAAAATCAAGACAAGTTGTAAGGGCCATTATTGTTGTTAAATGAATCATTCTGATTTATTCCATACACTATCTTTCCTTCTAGGGTGAGGTCTTTGTATTCAACATCATTATCATATCTAATTTTAGTGTCTATTTGTATGGCTCAAGATGCTCCTCATTTAATAACATCTATCTACTTTTGCTTGAAAATGTGCACATGGACTTACTATATATTGAAAACCAATTTAAAATATTGGTTTTCCTATAGTTAATACATACACTTAGAATATCCTATTATTAGCTAGTATCCCACCTTGATCTATGTTAGGTCATAAAAGGACCTATTCTATCTATGTAGAGTCTTAATGGCACTGTTTGATCCTAAAAAATCTGCCCTTGGCTCAAAATAAAATTTTCTTGAGCTCAACTCCATCATGCTTGCTTACCTTAGTTGAAAACTGACTTGTCAACCTATATCTACATCATTTGGGCTTGATTTCATTTGATTAGTTATTGAAAACTAGATTATATCATTGATTAAATACTCATCTCTCTCTATTGGATCTATTCAAGGTGAATAAACATGATCCATTGATCTCTTACTTAGATTTACATGCTTATGCCACTTGTTGATCATGCCTTTACACTTAGAGTTTGCTAACTCTTTGACTCACTCATGTACCATTGATTCAAATTTTTCTTACACTTCAAATGTCAAGTTTTAAACAAATCCAAATTATAAACGCAAACCAATTAAAATCAAGAATGGAGCAAAAGTTAAAATTATTGTTATATCATAACCACCTCAAAAACTTTGATTAAAATCTCCACCAAGGAAAAAAATTTCAAAATATCCATCACCTCATGTTTTTTGCAAAAGATCCTATAATGAAATGTAATTGTTTTAGATAAATTTTGCTTATGTTCTTTAGAATAAAAATAAAAAAACTTGAGAAGGGTATGTTATAAAACCCTAATATGTTGTGTGCACATTGATCCAGATGATTATAGATACTCCTCTTTATCTTGTGAGGAATGACTTGTAGATAAGAAAACACTCAAAGAAATGGTTTAATTATTATGATAGTAGGGTGGATTTCCTAGTGAGAGTTAGATCCAAGAAGCATGAGCTTCCTAGGAGGCTATCAATCCATGATTTTTAAACAATTAAGTTGTGAAATAGAAAGATAAAGTATTTGCATATATCATAAAAAATACTAAAATTAATTAAAATATGTGCTTGATAAAATAATAGATGAAATTGACTAATTATATTAATAAGTGGGTTAATATTAATGCTAAATAGGTTGGGTATGGTTCAATAAATAGGGTATGGTTTCATGATTAGGTAGAGGGAAAGAAAGTTGGATTTTTTCACGGTCTAGTAGGTGAAAATATCTTACTATTATTTTGTCACACAATGACCATAGATGGTTGGGGTGACCATCAACAGTTAGGGTAACCATCAATAATTAGGATAAACTATCAGTAATTAGGGTGACCATCGATTGTTATTATGGGTTGGGTTTGGTCAAGAAAAGGCTATTTTAATAAGGTCAAAAAATGAAATTCTGAGAGATGGGTTTGGGCTGGGTTGGTGGTGAAATAGAAACAAAGTATCTAATTAGTGAAAATAGATACTTAGCTTGTTGATTATTGATCTAAAGAATGGTTGAAGTAGTTGGCTAATAAACTTGTTGATGGAGTCTAAGGCAATTTCAATAGAGTAATGGTACTTGGTTGTTGACTGATGGATGATATCACTTCAAATCTTTGTCATGCTTACTAGTTCACTAAGAGAATACATGAAAAAGATAATGCTAATGTAAGAGGCTCTAGCTCTAGACATGAATGATGATTGCTTAATTTTGGATCCTGATTCACCTTCTCTTCCTCTCTTTTTATAGGAAGGAAGGAGAGGTGAAATAATATGTTAACAAGAGGTTCAACAAGGAGTTCAAATTTATATTTTACATTCATTAGTTTTTACATGAATTAGATGAGCTAAATATAAAAAATAAAGATGGAGTTGACTAGAGTTTGACTATTCAGGTGATGGAAACTTAATCATCGATAGTCAAACCTAATCATCGATGGTTAAGGTGATCATCAATAGTTGAGGGTTAAAGGCTAAGTTTGGTCAAGGGATTTAGTGAACTAGTTAAGTAATCAACTAAACTAACTTGGGTTTGTGGTCAAAGGGTTGGGGGGATGGTCCTTAGGGGGTATCAAGGTGGTTTAGGGGTATTTGAACATCTAAAATCTCTATGTATAGTTTTATAGTGTCTATATTTTACCCCTTTTTGTTATGTAGTTTGTATCAACAGTTGATAAGAAAATAATAAATTTTAGGTTAAAGGTTTGGTTTCCCTAAGCATGGGAGGAGGTGTTCCCCCTCAAACTAGGAATTGATGAGGTGAAATACAATTGGGTGCAGGTTTGATAATTGGTTAATTTGGTGATGATGTTGGTGGTTGATAAGTTGGGAACTAAAGTGTAAATATATGAACAAAGTGTGACTAAGTGCAATAACCAAGATTATACATTGACTAGGTTGCCATTGTTGGTAAAAATTAAGGTCAATACTAGAAGGACAAGTGACAAGTGGACCACACAGCCATATGTGACAATTGGGCTACACTCATAAACTCAAATCTCCTATTCAAGGTTAGTGCTATCATGGGTATCCAAGATAGGAATTTCTCCCATGAAGACACAAATAGGTTAGGTGCGTACAAGGTAGCACAAGTTTAAATTGTTTAACTTGGTAATTTAGTTGGTGTGGTCAAAATGACCAAGGTAAGGTAATCAAAAAATGTGCAAAAGTTGTGGGCCAAAATGATAATTGGTGAGGTTGACATGGCATAGTCAAGGTGGATAGAGAAGGTGATCTCCATAGGTAAGAACTTGGTGTGGGTATGTGCTTAAAAGGTGAGAAGTTAGTGGTTTAGAGGAGAAATCCTAAAAATGGTGACCATTGATGGTCAAGGTTGACCCTTAGGGTTGACTATTGATGGTCACCCTAATCATTGGTGGTCAAGTGTCAACCCTAAAAGGGTGAGGTTAAAAGATCACCATGGGCCCTTTTTTATTTATTTTCACATATTGACTAAGGGTGATGGGTGTTTTGGAATTTTTGAGAATATGGATATGGGTTGCTAGCATGTGATTAGTTGAGATCATTTAGGTGGACTAGTGCTACTAGAGAGTTGAGTTTATTGAGGATATAATGTGGATAATGGAGGGTACATGGCCAAGTCATGGGTCTTTGAGTTCCTCATCGATGATGATAAAGAAATGAGGTAGGTGGTGTGTTGAATTGGTAGAGTAAATTGATTTTGGCAAATGAATAGTGATTTGGTGTGGTGAGTTGGTTTGGGTTTGTTTTGACATAGGTTTAGGTTTTATTAGAGTTTTTGTGGTTAATTTGATGTCAATTTTGAAATTGGTGAGGGTAGGGTAATTAAGGTGGGGTAAAATAGGTATAGGTAAAAGTGTTTTTGTTTGATCATGGTCATTAGGTGGGTGTTTGGGATGGGTGGGGTTTATAGGTTCCACCAAAAGTCACCCACAGTGACTATAAATGGTCATCAACAACCGTTGATGGTCGATAAGTGACTTTTGAGGGTTAATTAACCATTAATGGTCAACTATAGGAATAATTGACCATTAACAATCAAGTTGTTTTGTTGGAATATTTTTAAAAGTTAAGGTTAAGTATTTGTTAGTTTAATGGTTTATATGTAATGGGTGATAGGGTTAAGTGGTTAGGTTAGAATGTTAAGGTCAGATGTTAGGATAAATTTATGAGTGGTAGTATTTTTTGGCTAATAGTTAAGGTAGAAAGGTTCAATGCCCTAGGTAAATGTCATAAGGGTGATGGTCAAGTAATAGTTCATGGTAAGGGTTAAGGGTAATCAATCATGGTTAAGGTTCCTTATTTGTGTAATGGTCAAATGATATAGGTTGATAGGTAATGGTTAAAGAGTAAGGCAAGGTGTATGAGGTAAAAAGGTAGAATGTGATAGGTTAAGATAAGTGATGTCGATAAGTGGTAGGAATAGTTTATAGTAGGCAATTTTTTGTAAGGTGGATTGATTAGAATTAGGAGGTAGGTGAAATAGGTAGAGTTTGTAAGGAATATAGAATTTTAGTCTATGAACTAATATTTACTAATTAAATTTTATAGGCACATGAGAGGATCTAGATGAGGGATAGAGTGCCCCAGATTTTTGATGAGATCTATCAGGGTATGACTATTGATGATTAGGCCCATATGGAAGAGGTGAGCCTTAGTGGTAAGATGCATTACCAACATGTGTCATGGGACATGGTGATGATAGTGGAACTCATCGAGAGATGGGATATTGCTACTAACACCTTCCTGCTACCTATAGGTGAGATGACCATCTTACCTAAGGATATCATAGGATTACACAGATACCCATATGGGGTGAGCTGATTTACCATATTGAGAGGTAAGAGTGGGATGATTTTATGGATCTTTTGTACTAAGATAACCTCAATATTATGAGGTGGTATGTAGGAGGCTTCATATATACTCCACTATACTAGAGGGATAGAGGTGATAGGTAGTTACTGTTGATGATGATGATAATAGTTACATGCTATGATGTACTAGATTTGAGTAATGGGAGGTTATCTTATTTATTGTTGGGGGTGATATTTTAGATGCTATTGGGATACACAGTGTTTGGATGGCTACCTATGTTATTAATTTAGATTTACAAGGAACTATGGGGATTCTAAGTTCACAAGAGGTATGGTATCAGTGTAGGGTTTGTTTTGCATTGTTGGGCTTATGAGCACATCTAGTTACTAAGGTTGATGGGGCTATTATGGGAGGGGTATGCTTATATGGGCTTCTAATTTGGATTTATGTAGTGGAAATCTAATTTTTCCCTCTTGTGACTAGGTGGAAGGGTTCATGATATTGACTAGTTTAGAGGTTTATTAGATGCCTTGGTCATTAGATATGTGATTTGGAGACCATATGTCAGGTTTTTAGAGTGGGAAAAATATTAGAGATAGACATTGTCATTATAGAGCTATTAATGGATCTATGGTAAGAGGAATGGTGAGATAATTCTCATTCTTTTTGAGAGGGTGTAGTGATAGTTTAACCAATTTAAAAATATATCAGGTCTTTTCCCAAGATATAAGGAGGAAGATGTAGAGCTACTACTACCTGAGCCATAACTAGTTCACATTTTGATTGATAACAAGGATTTTCCCACAAGGATAGATAGGGATGATGTAGGTGTTACATAGGCCTACCCTACATACTCTATGCAATGGTTTATTTTGAGGGTGATGATGGTGGTCAACAAGTGATGGATGTTGACCTAGCTAGTAGAGGTGGTTAGTAGTCTTAGGTACAGGGGGATTTCCTAGATATGTAGGTAGTGATTGGTCAGAGGGACTAGGCACAAGAACCACTATTCATGGCATAGGCTTCCATGACAACATTACAAGCATTATTGATAGTAACGTAGGTTCAGTTGGTTACTATCATAGGTGAGAGATATTAGGCTAGAGCTACATTAGTTTTGGTGACATAAGAGACATATTTCTTTAGTAGATAGGGGGTGGAATATTAACAATGATGGAACCAATAGGGACTATCCCTATACACATATATATAATGACTATGGATGATTTGTGGTATTATGAGGCCATAGTCTTTAGGCATTATCTAGATGAGCCCCAATAGGGTGAGTATAGGGTTAGGATTGTAGGTGGTGTAGGTATAGTGACATCAGGTTAGTGGACCACATTTATAAGTGACCAAGTAGGTATAAGAGGATAGGATCCAAGGGGAAGTGGTGCACCAAGAGGTAGTGGTGCCTCAGGGTCTTTGTTTATTTAGGAGACATTATACTTATTATATGATTTTTGAGATTGGATTGTGAGATAATATAGTGAGGTGTATATTTTGAGAGAGATATGTATATTTTTATACATGATGGTGTTTATTTATGAGACACAGATGTTTTATGGCTTATGGTTCATGGTGATGATGTTCATGTAGATTATTTATGATGTTATATTTATTATGGTTATGCTCATGATGATGTGATTGTGGACTCACCTAGCTAGGCATGTGATGATATGTCTCTTTATTTATGTTTATGATAATGTTTGGTTATGGATTTAATGCTATCTCATGTGCTTATGATAATAATATGATGTTGTTGATTACTATGATGATGTTTTTGACATTTATGATTATGGTTCTTGATGATTTTGTGTATGGATGCGATGATTTAATTTCATGTTTGATAAGATCATGTTTATGACATTGATATGATGATGATGTTTATGCTAAAATTTGATGAGTATATGCTTCCCTATTTAGATTTAGACATGTGGTGAAAATGGTTTATTGCTTAGTATTCATGGACGTTATAATGTTAATATGATGTTTGATGTTATGGATTTTGATGATGATTGTCATGGTAATGTTATGTGATCTGATTATGTTTATGGTCATTTTGTTTAAAGTGAAGCACATAAAGTAAGTTAAATAACAAAACTAGATGTGAGAAAGAGAAGATAATCAAGAGACAAATGTCTAAGTGAATATATCAACTAGTATGAGAGGATAAGAAGAAGGAATGATGCTTATTATTTAGAAAGGACTAATACAAACCAAATTTGGATTGGCTTAGGAAAAACAATCACTTTGAATGCTTTAAATTAGTGGTCATTAGTTGCTTAATAAGGTGTCTTGATCACATAATGCCAAGTAAGCTCAGAATCCCTTGATTATAGTACATAAAGGGGATATGGATGAAAATGGAACCTTCTTGTGAGATTAGCATGCCTCTTTTGGAGGTTACTAAAGAGTCAATATAAACAATTCTATATCATATAAGGTGTAGGTTGATCGATGTGAGAAGTCTAATCATGAGAGTTGATTACAACTTTAAAAATTATTTTGTTTTTGAGAGCTGATTATGGCTTTCAAAATTATTTTACTTTTTTTGATGTTTAATAATGGGTCCTTTTCTATTTTGTTATTGTTGGGGAGGGATAAAGAATTTGATCAATATGGGAATCTTCCAAGAAATTTCTATGCTTTGATAGATTCCTTACTCAACCATCCTTCAAGGGAGTGGTCTAAGTTTATGTGCTTTGTTTAAGGATTTTTATAGTTGTCCTTTAAGGGATTAGTCTACCTTTGAGAAATTTTGATATATTTTTGGTAGCTATCCTTCAAGGGAGAAGTCTATAAATTCTAGGAATGACCCATGATTTTTTTTGGTTATGATTTTGATTTTGGTTTTTCTTGACATATACTTGCTTATATAGGCTTAAAAGGTCTCCTTTCATAAATGCAAAACTAAAAGCATAAGAAGATTAAGTAGGTTGAAAGAGGTTTAGGTGACAATGACCATGAGAATCCATCTTAGGAGAGGGAAATAAATTACCATGAGAATCATTCCATGGGTAGAGCCATGGTACCCATTGTTCAAGATTATGTTATGATTGTGATGGGTAATCACATGATTCAATTTTAATTAGTTGCCCCTAGAATAGGGAGATGAATGTGATTTGAAATCAAGAGATGAGCTCAAGTTAGACAAAAGGTGAGTTTGATCCTTTTTAATAAAAGAAAGGACATAGATACAAAGAATTGAGGGGCTCAAACTCTAGGTTTCCCTCAAGAGAGGATAACTAGTAAGCTCTTGATCCATACTTGTGTGTTATGGTATATCTAAGCCAATTGAAAGCAAATTTTCCTTGATTACTTTTATCCATATTTGTGACATGTTGATTCTCTTTTAGGATGAGGTCTCTAATATTGAATTCTTGTACTTTAAGGTGTTTATTATAAGAGGGATTGATTTGATCTTGATAGACACAAAGGTGAGTAAAAGTGGATAAATGATGCTCATCAAGTATCTCAAGCTAGGATAAATGGTGCTGATGATAATTGTCTTCAAAAATGATATATTTCATGGATATGCACAGAGAAAGAATTTGGTCTTCAATGGGAAATATAGCCTCTAATCAAAACACAAGAGAGAAAGGGTTAGCACCCATATGGGTTATAATGCTATTAATATATGCCCATAAGGTGAAGGGGATGTGTAAATGCCAATCCTGATCAAATGCATTAAACATTTTAGTGAGCATGTTATTGAGAGTTTTTTTGGAGGCTTCCTCCTATCCATTTTCTTGAGGATGATAGGATGAAGATAAACTTAAATTGATACCAAATTCATTATAAATACCTTGGATTTGTTTGTTTTTGAAAGATTTTTCATTAACAATGATGATTTTATGAGGAACACCAAAATGATAGATAATGTGATGTTTATAAAGTCAACAATATTTTCAGCTTTGTTCAAGACAAGAGGAATACAATCTACCCATTTGGTGAAATATTTGGTCATATTGATGATATAATGAAGTCACTATGAAGAATGGGGGTTAATCACCAATAAGGTCTAAACCCCATTATGAGAAGGGCCAAAAATCTATGGATGCATGAAGACTATGGCTAAGTGCATGATGCTAATTAGCATGTTGTTGACACTTAACACACTTTTTCACATAATCATATCATCCTTGGTTAAGCATAGGCTGGTAATAGCCAAGGTGAAAGATGAATTTAGTGATGGATAGGACACTAAAATATTCCCCATATATCCCATCATGTGTTTCCTTGATAGCATGAGAGGCTTCATGACTACATAGGCAACAAAAGAGTAGACCATCAAAGTTATGTTTACAAATAATTACCACATAATGGTATAATGTGAGGTGCTTTAGATAAATTATCTTTGAGAATTCTTAGAAATACTAGAAGGAATGATGGCAAGGTTAAGATAGTTGAAGGTCTACTAATACCAAAGGTTAGGTTGGGCCTCCTCCACATTAAAGATGGTGGGAGAGTTTAATTTGACATAAGAGGGTTGGGTATGTCTATGTATAATGATATATAACTTAGAGTTAGAGGGTTTAGATGGGATATAAGAGGTGAGGGAAGCCATCATATCAATAAACTTGTTTATAAATCACAAGGTGGTTTGGATATAGTAGTGTTAAAATGAGGCTAAGATTGCATTAATTAATTATTTATAGTGTTGTAAAACATCATTGTTACACTAATAAGATCCATTTATTTGATTGAATACTAATTGAGAGTTTCAAAATATGTTGATCATTTTGAATCCCAAGGCTAATTTAGTTTGAAGGCCTATTACAAGGTCTTCATACTCAACCATGTTGTTGGTGCATTCAAAATATAACTTGAAGGATAAATGAAGAGGTTCAACATGAAGGGGGATAAGGATGATGCCAACTCCCCCACCATGTGGACACTTTTATCCATAAAAAAACATAGTCACTTGATAGGTGAAGTTGGCCTAAGAGAGGGTCATGATGGACTCATCGGGAAACTCAAGAGGAGGAAGTTGATCATCTCTTAAGGGTGCATCAGCGAATTGGTTAGCAATGACTTTCCCTTTAATTGAATTTTAATAAATAAAATCATGGTCAAACCTAGCTAAGAGCATGATCCACTTGGCCATACATTGGTTTTGTTATGGCTTGGAGTACATATACTTGATTTGGTTAGTATTGGTTATGACATAGGTCTTGTGATTGAGAAGGTAGTGGTGAAGTTTGGTGGCCATGAAGACCAATGTTAGGCAAAGTTTATTGGTATAGGTGTACTAAGTCTTGTACTCTATAATCATGTGAATGATATAGTAGATGGATTACTCTTTGTTTTTTTCATCTTAATGAGCGAATATTTCCCCTAAGGAGTGGTTGGTGGTGGAGATATAAAGGTAGAAAGGTTGATTTTCCTTGGGAGGAGTGAGTAAAGGTGGAGAAAAAAGTTACTTTTTGTTAAGCATGGGATATACTAAGAGGGGGGTGAATCATTATATCATATATCTAATAAAAATTTACTTGAACCAAAATCCACTTAATCAAACATTCAAGATATGCAATAAAACTCAAACAATAAACACCACACAAGATAGAGAGAGACACCAGATATAACATGGAAACCCAATGTGGGAAAAACCATGGAGAACAATCTCAAGTATATGAATAAGCACCAACCCAAACAATATTCACAAGCACAAACTTGCAAGAGCACCAAAACCCTTTGCTAAGCACCAATCTAGCTATTATTCATGAGCACCAACCCACAGGAGCACCAAACCCTTTGTGTATACCACACACCTATCTCTCAATGTTGCTATCTCAACAAATGATAGTTAAATACAACATATATTTCCTCTCTCTCACCTTTTTATTCTAAGCTAGATATAAAAAATACAAATCATATTCATCTCTCACAATTGCTCTTCTAAGCTAGATATTACAATATCAAATCAACCTCTATATCTCATATCTACAAATGGCTTCTCAAGCCTTTATTTATAGCTTTCCAAATGAACTTTGGTCTTCCCCCTTTGTGACCCTTCAATCCTCATGGAAAATGGCACCAAAATTGTATGACCCTTCATATTCAAGCCTTTTAAA
Organism: Torreya grandis; assembly: GCA_037957365.1. Taxonomy (NCBI): domain Eukaryota; kingdom Viridiplantae; phylum Streptophyta; class Pinopsida; order Cupressales; family Taxaceae; genus Torreya; species Torreya grandis. The sequence goes on along the minus strand of JARHVA010000019.1, from coordinate 8,817,108 downwards.
AGTCATGTGGTGACCCTTCATGATCAAAAACGTCCTTCCCTCTTTTGTCCTCATCTTGGTGACTTTTCGTATTCCTTAAAGTGTCCCTTCATGATAAATTGTGCCCTTCCTCTTTTGTCTTCACTTGGTGACTCTTGGAATTCCCCAAGATGTGTCTTCATGGGAAAATGTGTCCCATCCTTCTTTTATCTTTATCCCATGGCTCTTTGACTTCTCCATGGGCCCTTTTTTTGTCTCATATGCAACCAAAAATATATTCGTTAATATTAAATAAATATTAACTCATATTAGCCAAGATATATTTATTATAAACAACATTAAATGTAATGGGGCCTTTATCATCAATAATGCTAGACCTTTGACATCAATGAAAATATTCCCAACAATCTCCCCTTTTGTCATTGATGGCAACCTCAATCTTGAAATTGCCACATCCTGTCACCTACACATACTGTCATCTAAAAACATACAGTAACTCCCCCTTACTATAGTAACATGTAACTATTCCTTGTACCTATTTTCTACACCTATACCTTTACCTATTCTTCTCCCCCTTTGACATCAATGGCAAATGGCCTATTTGGAGCTAACACTTAGCTCCCCCTCAACTAATGCTAAACCTCAATGGTAGGAAGTAAAGGAAATTACTCCCAACTTTTATCACAGATACTCAAATATGTCTTTTGGTAGTGCCTTTGTAAAAATATCTACAATATGCTCTATAATACTAATATATTCCATCTTAACCTGTTGATCTGCAACCTGCTCTCTCAAGAAGTGATATCTAATGGGAATATGTTTTGTTCTTGAATGCATTACTAGATTTTTTGAAATATTTATAACACTTGTGTTATCACAAAAAATGGAAATAGGTTCATCGTACTTTACCTTGATATCTTCCAAATTTTGCTTCATCCAAAGCACTTGAGTACAACACAATACTGCTACAATATATTATACTTTAGCTATAGAAAGTGATACTAAGTTCTGCTTCTTTCTTAGCCATGATACTAAGCTATCACCAAGGAAGAAAACTCCTCCACTTGTACTCTTTTTGTCATCTAAGCACCCTACCCAATCTGAATTTGTATAAGAAACTAAAGTGAAATATTTACCTATGGGATACCATAATCCATAATCCAATGTCCCCTTGATATATTCAAATATTCTTTTCACCAACTGAACATGACTATCTATTGGAGATGACTAATATCTTGCAACCATACCTACTGCATGCATGATGTCTGGTCTCGATGCTGTCAAATATAAAAGACTACCAATCATAGATATATACAAAGATTGATCTGTAATAGGTGAATCTACATCCTTGCTCACCTTATTTCCTATACACATAGGTGTGCCAACTGGTACACAATCCTCAAAACCAAATTTCTTCAACATATTCTTCGCATATTTACTTTGAGATATAAAAATTACTAAAAAAAATGATAATTCTCCAAGCATAGACATCTCAAATTCTTTTTGCATTCCATCAAAAAATTATTTTGTCATCTTTTCAATATTTCTTCCAAAAATGATATCATCAACATATACCACAACAATCAATTGATGCTCAACTTCTATTTTGATGTAAAGATTACTATCAACAAATCCTCTCTTGAATCCTTGATCTTGTAGGTACTTATCAAGTCTTGCATACCAATCTCTGGGATCTTGTTTTAATCCATACAATGCTTTCTTCAATTTGCATACATGATTACTAATATTTGGGAGAATAAACCCCTTAGGCTGCTCAATGTAGACCTCTTCTTCAAGATTCCCATTTAGGAAGGCAGATTTGACATCCATTTGAAACACTTTGAAATTTTTAAATACTGGATATGCAAGAAACATTCTAATAGCCTCTAACTTGCTACTAATGCAAAAGTTTCTTCAAAATCTATTCCCTCAATCTGAGCATATCCTTTACATACTAATCTTGCTTTATTTTTGGTTACTTCTCCATTTTCATTCACCTTATTTCTATAAACCTATTTTGTTCCTATCACATTGTGGTATTTTGGTCTAGGCACTAATTTCCAAGTATCATTCTTTTCTATCTGATCTAATTCTTCATCCATAGCCTTAACCCAATGCTCATCATGTCTAGCTTCTAAAAAATTTCTAGGCTGAATTTTAGATAACAAAGAGAAATTAACTTATTCAAATTCACTTACCATCATTATTTTGGTGTGAATTCCTTCTTGTATGTCCTCGATGATGTCACTTTCATTATGATTTTTTTGAACATATTTGGATGGAGTCTTGGTGCCCTTTTTCTCCTTCTCCTTTTCCTCATCTTCATCTGATTCTTCAAAGCCTTCCTCTTCAATGATTTCAAGAATGTCTACTGGATCACTAATCTTTTGTGTTCCATCTTCTTCTATCCTAACACTTGCACTTTCAACAATTTTCTTGGTTCTTTTGTTATAACATTTATAAGCTTTACTTTTGCAAGAATAACCAAGAAATATACCTTCATCTACTCTGGATTCAAACTTACCAAGTTTTTCATCAGTTATCTTTATGAAGCATTTGCTACTGAAAACTCTGAAATAATCAACTATTGTTGGTTTATCTTTCCATAGCTCATAAGGAGTATTGTTGCTATTGACTCTTAATAAATATCTATTCTGAATATGCACTACTATACCAACTACCTCTCTCCAATATTTATTTACTATCTTGGATTCATTTAGCATTGTCCTCGCCATCTCCTGAACTATTCTATTTTTTTGTTCAACTACTCCATTTTGTTGTGGAGTTTTGACTACTAAATACTGTCTCTTTATTCTATGATCTTCACAAAACTCAATAAATTAATCTAAAATGAATTATCCTCCTCGATCTGATCTTAGACACTTAATCTTCAGATTAGTTTCATTCTCAACTAATGCTTTGAATTGTCTAAAAGCCTCTAATTTTTTCTTTAAAAACATTATCCAAGTCATACGTGAAAAATCATCAATAAGCAACATGAAATATTTATCACCTTGAGTACTTTGAGTCCTCAAAGGTCCACATAGATTAGTGTGAACAAGCTCTAGAATCTAAGTGATCAAGTACTCTTTTGTTTTGAACTGCCTTCTAGCCTGCTTCCCATGCTGACAAGGTCCACAAGGCGTGTTAGATGGCTTTGTGATCTTTGGAAGATTCCTGACTGCTTGCTTTTTACAAATTTTGACAATATTGTCAAAATTTATGTGCCCCATTCTCTTGTTCCATAGCCAAATTTCTTCAATCTGACTCAAACAACATTTTTGACCTTTGATGTCTGATAGCATATATAAATTATTACCTATTCTCTGAGCATCTGCAATCAATACATCTGAATCTTTTCTTCTAATTTCACAACCTTCTGCATAAAACTTTAGTGTGTGCCCCTGATCACACATTTGACTTGCACTCAAAAGATTATGCTTAAGACCTTCTACATATAAAACATTTTTAATTTTAGTTTTACCATTATCTAAACTTAGTGTACCTTTTCCAGCAATTCTAGCAGTAGTATTGTCCCCAAATTTCACTGTGCCACCATTGATCTTCTTCAAGGTTATGAACTTTCTCTTGTCTCCTATCATGTGCCTCAAACATCCACTATCAATAAACCATGGCTTTTCTTCATTTCTTGCTTGCAAAGCTGTCTAGATCAACATAGAACCTTCAAATTGTTTCTTCTGCCATGTTTGAAACTTTTTCTTGTTGAATGGAGCCCTGAAACTCTAGTCCTTCTTAACTGAATCGAACACTCTTCTACAATACTGAGCTATGTGTCTGAAGTTGTTACACTTTTAAAAATTATGGTCTCTTCATAAAAGCTTGATAGATGAGCAAAAGAGTTATAGCTTCTGCTTGACTCTACATGACCTTCCTTTTCCTTATTTTTGAGATTGTTATCTCTTTTTCTACATCCTAATTTCTTATGACCATATCCATTACAATAAAAATAGTAACCATAAAAAAAGGACCTGTTTGTGAATCTCTGATCTGATTGCCTTTTATAGATTTGTTCCTTCTAGCCTTCTTTGTCCTCTATATTCTTCACTTCTTCCCTTCTTGTTTCTTTATTTGTAAGAGCTTCAACATAACTCTTCTTCTTTTCAAAACCGATACCTATCTTAACTAATATTGCCTTTTGGCTTTCTAATATCTTATTTAGCATATTATTGTTATTTTCAAATTTTGAATCATTGACTATTTTATTATTGACTGCTTCCTCAATCTCTTCTTTTAAAGAGGTAATTTTAGTAACATACCTTTCACATTCTTTTCTTGATATTTCCAACTGTACCATTATATCTTCTTCATTTTTCTTAGCTTCTTCAAAGTGCGCTTGTAGATCTTCAATTATCTCCTTTGACTCCTTTTCATTTTTCTTGATTTGATGCTTCAATCTTCAATTTTTCTTTTCAACAACTTTTAACTCTTCTAAGGCACACATGAGTTCTCCTTCCATATTCACTTCAGCTTCATCCTCTTCTTCTTCTTGATCAACTATTCTTTTGCTTGCAAAGGCACCTTTATGTATTGCCATCTTGTGCTTTCCTGATCTACCTTCAAGTTGTAAAACTTTTTCAAAAAGGAACCTGCTCTGATACCAATTGTTAAGCACGGGATATACTGAGAGGGGGGGTAAATTAGTATATCATATATCTAATAAAACTTTCCTTTCACCAAAATCCACTTAATCAAACATTCAAGATATGAAATAAAACTCAAATAATAAACACCATACAAGATAGAGAGACACACCAGATATAACGTGGAAACCCAATGTGGGAAAAACCACAGAGAACAATCTCAAGTATATAAATGAGCACCAACCCAAACAATATTCATAAGCACAAACTTTTGGGAGCACCAAACACCTTTTTTGAGCACAACCCAACTACTATTCATGAGCACCAACCCACAAGAGCACCAAACCCCTTTGTCAAGCACCAACCCAGCTACTATTCATGAGCACCAACCCACAGGAGCACCAACCCCTTTGTGTATACCACACACCTATCTCTCAATGTTACTATCTCAACAAATGATAGTTCAATACAACATCTCTTTCCTCTCTCTCACCTTTTTCTTCTAAGCTAGATATAAAAAATACAAATCATATTCATCTCTCACAATTTCTCTTCTAAGCTAGATATTACAATATCAAATCAACCTCTATATCTCATATCTACAAATGGCTTCTCAAGATTTTATTTATAGCTTTCTAAATGACCTTTGGTCTTCCCCCTTTGTGACCCTTCAATCCTCATGGAAAATGGTGCCAAACTTGTATGACCCTTCATATTCAAGCCTTTGAAAAGTCATGTGGTAACCCTTCATGATCAAAAACATCCTTCCCTCTTTTGTCCTCATCTTGGTGACTTTTTGTATTCCTTAAAGTGTCCCTTCATGAGAAATTATGCCCTTCCTCTTTTGTCTTCACTTGGTGACTCTTGGAATTCCCCAAGATGACTCTTCATGGAAAATGCGTCCCATCCTTCTTTTGTCTTTATCCCATGGCTCTTGACTTCTCTATGGGCCCTTCTTTTGTCTCATATGCAATCAAAAATATATTCATTAATATTAAATAAATATTAACTCATATTAGCCAAGATATATTTATTACAAACAACATTAAATGCAATGGGGCCTTTATCACCAATAATGCTAGACCTTTGACATCAGTGACAATATTCCCAACACTTTTAAAGTGAATAAAAGGACTTTTGATCATCATTATTACATTTAAAAGATAAATCCTTCTTCAAAAGGTGATGGAAGGGTTGGCACTAGTCTGAAAGCTGAGAGGTAAGGTGATGAATAGATTGGAGCTTCCCCTACAAGATATTGAGTTTCTTGAGGTGGGTAGGTTGAGGCATGTCGAGGATTAATTTGATTTTGTCCAGATCAACTTTGATTCCCCAAAGGGATACAATAAAGCTAAGGATATTTATTGATAAGACCCTAAGAATAAAATTCTTAGGGTTAAGGTAGAATGGTAATGGATGATTCATTCAAAGATAATCTTAAGGATATTTAAATTGTCTTTACAACATTTTTATTTCCTAAGGAGGTCATCAACATAGTCTTTGAAAATTTTATGGCTAAGGTCATGAAAGATGTAGGTCATATCATGTTGGTAGGTCACACCATCATTATTCAATCTAAAAGTCATGACCCAATAATAAAAATCCCCCCATGGGGTGTTAAAGATAGTTTTGTGTTGATCTTTAAGGGTAATTAGGATATGATTGTAACCCAATAATCTATCCATAAGAGATAAAATCTCATGTATAGCTATAAGATCAACTAGCTAGTCAATGCTGGGTAAAGTAAATTCATCTTTTGGGTAAGCAAGGTTTAGGTCATGAAAGTCCACACAAATGTGTAACCCCCCTATGGATTTGGTGATAGGTATGATTTTCACTACTCATTGGGGATAGTCAATGGGTTGAATGAAGTTGATAGATAGGATATGCTGAATCTCTTCTTTGATGAGAAGGGCTATACGAGGATGCATTAATTGAAGTTTTTATCTAATGGGCTTGTTATCATAGTTGGTAACTATGTTTTGGGTAGTGATAGAGGGGTAAATTCCTAACATGCCATAATAAGACCAAGAAAATGCTATTTGTAGTCTTGTAGGAAGGAGGGGAAGTCTCAAAGCTCCTCAAAATTTAGTGATTGGCCAATTTTGATAATTTGGGGGTTATCCAGAGTGCCCAAGTTGATATCCATTGTGATTTAGTTCAACATGGTCAAAGTCTTAAGAGGAAGGGATTTGTGGATAGAAGAATATAGTGCACCAAGATAGGTGATAATGGAATTGTCATCTTGTATTGGATGGTATTAACGATAGGAGAGTCATCTCCTATCATCTCAGGGTGGGTCAGAGGAATGGTTAGGGTTGACCCCTCCTTTTGATAAGTTAGGGGACTAAGGCTAATCATGTTTATTAAAAAAACATTAGGGGGGATATTTTCAAAATTCTAGCTATCGATGGTGGAGTGGATGGTGAGAATGGGACTTCCTTGTTAATGACAATAATGGGAGGTAGGTTGGTTTGTTATTTAGGTGGCATGAAATGGAGGTCATGATTTTCATGAGGTTTTTGTGTTTTGATTAGGAGAAACTCATGAGGCCTATGTTTATACCAACTTAGACCAAATCCCTTCCAAGCACACATATAGAGGTATGTTTTGGCAAATTATAGTTTGTCTAGATAGGAAAAAGTGGAGGTGAAGGGTTGAGGTGAGAAAGAGGTCGTAAAAATGTCAAGGATTTTATCAAGTCCCCCATAAATGAAATTGGTTTGATGAGTTGAGGGTCCAAAATAAATAATGGTTCTACTATTGGGGTCATAACTAGGTTAGTGGTGAAATTTCCCATACTCTTGGGGAGTAGGGAAAGCATCAAGGGTCAAAAGGTGATACTCCCCTAATGAAATATGTTGAAAGGTTGATTCCAATAGGTCCATTGTGGGGATCTTGGTATAAAAAATGGATGAATTGGTGGATGTTTCATTGGTAGAAGAAGATGGGGTTTCATCATTGGATGGTGAAGGCTTAATAGATGAAGGGAGGATAATGTCATTGGGTTAGTACATCATGTTGCATGATGTGAAAGGGATTGGGTCAGCTTGTATGGTAATAACTTGACCTCATGATCAAATTTAATGTACCATTATAGGGTAGACGTCACACAACCCATGAAACAAATCTAAGTTCATCCTAGAAAAATGTTGTACTAAAAATCTCCTTATACTACATAAAAGAGCTCTAAAAGTGTGTGGGATCCTAGGCAAATATGAAATACAATAGTTCCTAAAGTCATGGCCATGGTATCATTAAATGATCAGATCACCATAGAGAAATTTGACATAATGCTCTTATGTAATTTGAGTTGGTTTAGGCATGGGAGGACATGATGTTGATACTAGATCCTCTATCAATGATAACCCTCTTGATGTGGGTCTGATTGATATAGGTAGTAATGAAGAGGGGAGGATATAGGTCATATAAATGGATGGAAGGTATTTTTGAATCCTTAAAGGTAACAAGGTTAGAAATGTGAAGAGATTTGATGAAGGCTGCTAAAGGTTGAGGGTCTTTTAGACTTACCTATATAGATTGGAATGCTTCTATCATCACTTAGAAGTGATGGGGTGAGGTATTGATTAGTTCATATAACCCCATCTTCACTAACATCTGGTGAAGATGTTTGAAATCTACTCATTAGATTGATTCATATAGATTGGAGTGAGAGGGTCCCAAGATGGACACTTTGGGTTTGGTTGAAGGTAAAGGTGCTTGGTTTTAGCTAGGTGGTTGGGTGGAGGAAGAGGGATATGTCCATTGAATGGACATATTTTTCTTCCCCTTATCCTTTGGTTAAACCTATGATCGTGTAACCACATGGATGGTATGGACTAGGTGAGGAGTTTAGCTAGGTGATTACTTTGGTTCCTCTTTACTCTGAGGTGAGAGTGGAGGGGTAGGTAGGTGTTAGTCAATGGTTGTTGGTTCTTGAATTAATGTCAATATCATAGGGGGCTCATCTGATAATAAGTCATCCTTATGATATAATTGATGGTCTATCACTTGGAGAGATTTATAGTTCTCTATGCCATGCCCAAGTGTCTTATGGTATGACCATACTAAGTTATCATTGTACCAAGATGGTTTAATATTATGTCGCTCAAATGTTTTGATAGGTGGTAAGGTTAAGCAATATTCTTGTAATAACCTCTGTAGGATGGTGGAGTAAGACTCGGATAATGGTGGTAGAGATGTGGAGGGCTTAGATTTGGCAGTGGGGGTGGAAGCCCTTGTATGAGCGGTTTTGATGGTTTAAGACTTGGGTGAAGGGTTACATTGGTGGATGGTTGGGTTTTGGTAGGTAGGTTGAGGGTTCAGGGTTAGAAAGTGTTGGGGTAAATGTTTAGGACATAAGTAGTTTGTTTATAGCTAGTTGGGAGATAGGAGGTATGACCATGGGTAGCTTAGTGAAAATAGGTGTGGATGAAATTAAAAGTGATGGTGTAACCAAAAGTGGTATTTGGGTTTTTATTGGTATGGTTGGCTTCCTAACTAAGGTAGAGGGATGAGGTCCTAAAATAGAGGGCAAAGTGGAGAAGGAAGGAAAAGTTTTGGTTTTTGGGCTCCAAGGTGGTTTTACCTTCTTTGTTGGCTTTGTTTAGGGTTTGTTTGATAGATTTAGTGGGTTTAGGTCCAAATTTATGGATGGGTGAGTAATTTTGTGGGTATGAAATATGTCAAGGTTCTTGGAAGGTTTGGTTATAATGGTATAAGGTGATTTGGTGACTTTGGGTGAGTTTGGTTCTAGTGGTGCTGCTATAGTTTGATGGGAAGAGGTGTCTAAAGGTTGGGTTGTGGTGATAATGGATTTAGTAGTGGAAAGAGTAGTTGTTTGGATAAATAAGTCTCATGCTTGGTTTTATTTGGGAGTCTAAGTTGTTTCTAAAAGGTGGCCTAGTATAGGTTAGGATCATATATGAATTCTAACTTTTTAACCAATCTAGAGAAGGGTTTATAGATAGGTCTAAATCTCTCGGTAGTATACTTAAAGGATAGACTCAGGGGTTGAGGGGAAGTAACAATTACCTCATCCTTTTCTTTATTAAAAGGTTCCAATTTCTAGGAGGGTGACTCCTTGGTGGGAGGTGTAGGCAAAGTGGTTTCTTCCTTAGGCATGATTGCTAGAGGAAGAGTGGATTGTTGTATGATTGAGGAAAATGATAAAGTGGGAAGGGTTTCCTCTTTTGATGTGCCTATCAAAGGAGAGGTTGGTGAATACACTACCTCAATAAGTGGAGTGGGGGAAGAGGTGAGTAGGTTTATGGTATTCTCATTAGTAAGCTCACTAGGAATCATATTGATAGTATGAAACTCATGAGCATGAGAATATTATGCTTTGTTTTCATTATTGGTAGAAGGACCATGGTTTGGAAATGGTTATCTGAATATCTCAAGTGATTGGTTCAAGGGTGCATTGGGGTTATCCAACACAAGCTCCCCCTTATCAATGAGAGTTTGTATAAAGTTTTAGAAGGTATTTCACCTACTAATGTCATGTCTAATGACTCAATGGAATGTACACAATTTTTTCTCCTTGTACCAACTAGGTGTAGGATAAGAAGAATCAAATTATCATGGAGGTTTGATTAAGGGAAGCTGTATGATATTGGCCTTAAATATTTTTTACAAGATTGAAGCATATAACTCTCCAAGTGGACTAAATTATTTCTAGGTGTTATGGATTATGTTCCTGGTATATTTGCTTAGAGGAATTATAAGAATTAGATTGGTTAATAATGGGTAGAGGATCAGTCTTAAGAACAACTACATTCATGGTTCCCTTATTTTTTGGGTTGGTGTTACTTTAGTTATTAGTTTTAGAGGAGGAAGTCTCATTTAATTTAAAGGTGGAATTCTTGTTTCTTAATTTCAACTTCCTCTCATCAATGGCCTTTTTTTTTAGTTTTCATGCCATGGTGAAAGCTTCATCAAAGGTCCTAAAGCTTTGGACCCATAAAGTAGAGGGGATGTGTTTAGCACAAGCCCTGGCAAATATTTCAATCAACTTAGGTTGAGGTAGAGAGAAGGAGAGTTGGTATATCAAACTTCTCCAATGGACCACAAAGTCAATAATGGATTCATCATCAAATTTCTAAATGGATTAGAGATCAATGATGGAGACTTTGTTAGAAATGTTTATGGAAAAGTGATCTAAGAAAATCTAAGCTAGTTGGGCAAAATAAAAGAGGGAGTGATTTTTAATAGCACTATACCAATCTAGTGTCAGAACTGCTAGAGACATGGGGAAGGTACAAAGAAGGAGAACATCATCATAGGAAATCATATAACATGAATGTCTAAATTCTCTTAGGTTCTATTGAGGGTCCTCTTTACTCTAAAACTTTAAAAACTTTAGAAGTTCACATTGAGGAGGGTATGGTCAAAAGGGGATGGATGGGTGAATTGGTTCATTAAAAAATTGGTCATATGATAAAATATTATGATCCCCAAAAATGGATGATCCTAAAGTAGTCATTTTATCCATTAATATTTTGACAAGATTAGTTTGGGGTTGTGCACTCCTGTATTTGTAAGGTAGGCTATGTTGGGTTTGGGTAGGTGCAACATATGGGTAGCTAGTGGAGGGTTGAGAAGCTATAAAATATTGGTATGTGGTCATGGGTGGTTGGGATGATGCCACATATGAATACATGGAGATAGGCAATTGGGTGGAAGGTAGAGGTACATACCCTTGTGGGTTAGGGATGTAGTTTAGGTTTTGTACAATGGGCACTTGTTGAGACATTAACATAGGTTGGGTAGGAGCTAAGGTTGGGTTATTATATATAGGGTAGGTGATAAATTTGGTATTGATGGGTGGAAGGGTAGAAGGCATGGGAACCACCAAGCTCTAAAATAGAGTCAAGTTAGGTGGGTTGGAAATGATAGAAATGGTAGTGGCACTAATAGAGGGTATTCCTATAGTAAGGGAAGTGTTGGATCCCAAAGGTTGGGTTGTTTTTATACTTATAGGGTTATTATTTAGGTAATAAGGTGCTTGGGTGTTGATTAGTTGAGTGGGTTGGTTTTAGATAGTGGTATCGATAGGATTATAAGTAGAAGATAATGCCTTGGTAACTAAAGGTTAAGTAGAGATGGTTGAAACAAAAGTGTCACCCATTAGGTAGGATGACATGTCATAGGTCTGGTCAATAAGTGGAACTAAATTATGGGTAAAGTGGGATATGAAGTTAAGGTAATGATAGAGGGCTATGGGATTGTTATCTAAGAAGGTGATGAAGTCTGCATCACCTTAGACAACCATCTGAGGGATGGTAGGACTTATAAAAAGGTGGGGATATCTATCTACATCTCATATGTACTCCATATATGAAGGATAAGAAGAAAGTGTATGATTAATAGGTGGGTCCTTATTTGCTTGGTTCCTTAGTTGTTGCCTAGCAAAAACCATGTAGATGAAGAAAGGAGGATGATATAAATAATCTCATAACTCAAATAAAGAGAATATAAGAAATGATCAAGTAAATAAAATAAACACTAGAGTACACTAAGTCCTAAGGTTGTTTTTAGTCTCTATTTTGGCTTATGTCTTAAGCTTTAAGAATTATGTGATCTAAATTGGCTTATAGAGTAGGTACTAGAAAATAAGTCTATGGTTGCTTTCAGGTTATGTTTAGGCTCTCAAATGGATATGTATTAGAGATTAGTATGTGGCTTGATATTGGGACCTACCCCCTCACTTCACACACTAAAATGATAATGGTTTCAGGTGCTTAGACAAGATATACCAATTGTTAGAGATTATACTCAACTAGAGAGCTGAGATGGTTCTCCCGTTGCTGATGAAATCTAAGTAAGATACCCAGGAAAGGTAACCATTAGGTAATGAAATATTAGTTAGGCCTTATGTTAGGTAATTGGCTAGGTATTGTGTGTATGACAAGAGTGAATCTATGATTAAATTATTTTACTTTAATTTAAACTATGTGAGCTTAGCTTGCAAGCAACCAATGTATGTAGTTGATTTTAAGCCCAAAATAAAAGTTTGATTTCATTGTATGAGTAAAAAGATAATAAGAAGAAAGCACCTAGATGCAATGATGAACCCAAAAAAAGACTTAAGGGTCCCACTATGTGTGACAAATTTTTTTAGAGAAATTTCACTTATGTTCTTTAGAATAAGAAGAAAAGAAACTCGAGAAGGTTATGGTCAAAAAACCTGATATGGTGTGTGCGCATTGATATAAAGGGTTGTAGGTACTCCTTTTTGGCTTGGAAGGAATGACTTGTAGATATGAAATCACTCAAATAAATGGTTTAATTAGTTAGATAGTAGGGTGGATTGCCTAGCGAGAGGTAGATCCAAGAAAGATGAGCTTTTTAAGAGGCTGTCATTCCACACTTTTTAAACAATTAAATTTAGAAATAGAAAGATAAAAGTATTTGCATATATCACAAAAGCAACTAAAATTAAGTACAAGAAGTGCTTGATAAAATAATAGATGAAATTGACTAATTATAGTAATAAGTGGGTCAATATTAGTGCTAAATAGGTCAGGTATGGTTTAGGAAATAGGGCAGGGTTCTATGATCAGACAAAGGGAAAAAAAGTTGGATTTGTTTAAGGTCTAATGGGTGAAAATAACTTGCTATTATTTTTTCACACGGTGACTATCAATAGTTAGGGTGATCGTCGGTAGTTAAGGTAACTATTGGTAGTTAGGATAGACTATTGACAGTCAAGGTGACCATCAATGGTTACTATGGTTGGGTCTGGTCAAGACAAGGTTATTTTGATGATGTCATAGAATGAAATTTTGAGAGATGGGTTTAGGATGGGTTGGCTATGAAATATAAACAAAGCATCTAATTAGTGAAAATAGATACTTAGATTATTAATTGTTGATCTAAAGAATAATTGAAGTAGTTGGTTGATAAACTCATTGATGGAGTTTGGGGCAATTTTAGTAGAGTAACAATATTTGGTTGTTGATCAATGTATGGTAACATTTTAGATCTATATCATACTTTTTGGTTTACTATGAGAATACCTAAAAAATATAATGATAATTCAAGAGGCTCTAGCTCTGAATGTGAATGATGATTGCTTGATTTTGGATCCTAATTCACCTTATCTTCTTTTCTTTTTATAGGTTGGAAGGAGAAGTGTAATAATATGTTAACAAAAGGTTAAACAAGTAGTTAAAATTTATCTTTTACATGTATTAGTTTGCACACAAATTAGATGAGATAAATATAAAAAAGTAATCTAGAGTTGACTGGAGTTTGACTATTCAAGCAGTGGAAACCTGACCATCGATGGTCAGGACTAACCATCGATGATTAGGGTGATCATCAATAGCCAAAGTTCAAAGGATAAGTTTGGTCAAGGGATTTAGTGGTCTAATTATCTAATTAGTTAACCTACCTCAAGTTTGTAGTCAAAGGGTTGGGGGATGGTCCTTAGGGGGTCTCTAGGTGGTTTATGGGTATTTTGACATCTAGAACCATTATGTGTAGTTTTCTAGTGTCTACAGTTATCACTCTTCCTCCACTAATGGATATAGATATGTCTAGACCTCAATATATATATTTTTATTCCAATGTATATTATGACTATCATAAATTTATTTTTATTATATAAATCGATGTTTTAAGCTTAAGCATAAGATCCAAGATCTCATTGATGAAATATTATAGACATAGGTATAACTATTGAAGAGGCTAAACCACAAGCAAATGATAATGTAAAACTCAAACTATAAAAAATTCCTTTTCCAAATCATGAATAAAATAACAAGGATAATTTTAAATTACATTATGCATATAATGAACATCCTCCTCCTTATACACATGAACATCCACTTGATAGAATTACTGGTATAATTACAAGCATACAAGCATCACATCCTATGATCAAATTTTGATGATATTGAAATTATTGATGATGATTTAGATAGGAACACACTTTTTATTCTAAAATATTTTAATAAGAAATCCATCCATAGTGTCATGATAAACAATATCTCAATTGAAAATGTGTTCACCATAACACTCCTTCATTTGCTTAGTTACATAATTAAATATTTATAGGATACTTCTAGAATTGTCAAAGAATTTTATGGGAATACATAAGATACTCTTGGTCATATAGTGATTCCTTTAGAAATGGGCCCTCTCATAGTGCCTACTCCGTTTCTAATTTTTACCAAGTACATGGGTCTTTGATATAGTATTAGGATGCCATTACATTCAAAATATTAGAGAAATACCCTTTATAGTGCAAAAAAGTCTCTAATGAATTCATGAGAATCAAGTGTTTAAAATCTAAGGAATACAATATGAATATCCTTTGGAAAAAATTATGTTTACTTATTCTATGTAATAATTAACTGTTATAGTTATTGAACAACTTGGTAATAAAATAGTTTACCTAACTACTCAAGAGCATGATCTCCATATTCTAAAGAACATTTCAGTTTCTAATGAGCATGAGCATATTATAGAATCAATTTGTCCATCTACTTATTAGCATGATGAAATTAATAGTGAACATATATTTTTTTTCATAGAGCATGGTAAATATTCCTAAGAAAAATGTGGCACATACAAGGATGCATTCATATCTTAAGGCACAAAAAGTTATTTAAATAACCTCACAATAGGTATAGGTTACTACATGTTCTTCTCATACACATGAGGATATAGGTTTACATGAGCATATGAGTAGTGATTCATAGGGTTATATTACAACATATGGCTCCTATTCAAATTTAGAGGCATATATAGTTGGAATTTATTCATCACAAGAAGTCACTCCTTCATACAATGTAGTTAGGAATACATATGTACATCCTCTTAATGAGATTATTTCTTAGATAAAACTTCCTAACTCCTCACAATGCACTATTTGGGATGAGTCTCTTTATTAATTAATTGCATTTTCTTGTACATAGCTTATTTTATTTCTTGCTCATTCTTCTACACCTTATCCAAGCATTCTTCTACCCCTTGGTTTTACTTTTCACTTTTGGGTACTTACCCTCTTGATTTTCAAATTGATTCAAACAATCCAAAACACTTATCTCTATATCACTCCACTTTATTAATATTGTATAGCTTATAACCTATGGTACTTACATGATATCATATCACTACATGAGCACATTTAGCCTCTTCCCCATTGAGGATCATGCATATTCTTACTTATATTACTCATAATACATTTATATGACTCAAAATTTCAGACACATTGGGGGTACATTAGTTGCCTTATTTTTCTATTATACTATGATTTTGGATCTTGTTGACATTTTTTCAAACCCCTCCTACTTATCTTACTCATCTTACTCACAATACATTTCTATTACTAGCTTTTTTTCCAATTCTACTATGATTTTACATCTTGTTGAGGATTGTTCAAACCCCTCCTACTTCCTCTATTTTCAAAACTTTACTTCTTATCACCCATATTTTAAAATCTCTTTTATAATTCAAATATTTATTAAAAAAAACTTTAAAAAATGTATATATTTAAAAAATTCAAAATCAATACCTAAGGCATTTTCAAATGTTATAGGCCTACTTATTTTCATATGTTTTTAATTCTATGTTAAGAAAATGCAACATTCCATATTTCAACACACAATGATTCTCACAAGGTACTTGAGTGTGATACATGACATAATCCACATGATTATTTAATGTCAGGATTCCCTTATTACCCAATAACATTACTAAATCGGGGGAATCTATAAATTCTCCATTAACACTTTTACAAGTTGTATTTATCCACAAATTCTCTACCATGTTGAGTTGCATATCATACAAATGTATTGATAATCACTCATAATTTTCACATGTATTACATGAAATATGTTAATTTATAACATTCAAATTTATAGATATGATGTAACTATACTAGTATCATTTTATACATGCTTTGATTTGCAATATTATTTTACTACGTGATAGGTTAGAGTCAATTACTTATTGTTTGTGTGGCCCTTGGCATTGTATGTTCAAATTTTTTCCTATATGGCATCATTATTCCATTTGCATGTGGACCTTGGCTTGTGTATTATGAGACATTTACATGTCCCTTGTATGTGGCCTCTTAGGCCTTATACATGACTTATTATGGAAATTACATCATACTATATGCCATTTATTCTATTCTTGTTGCTCATTACTATGGTACCATGATTCATATCATTCATTCTATCTACTTAATTATGGTTTCATGATTCATATCATGCATACTTATACAATATGTATTTACTATAGTGTCATGATGTCTATCATGCACACATTAATCTTATGCTTCAATGATATATCTTTATAACACATGTTTCATATGAAAACTATAATTATGTATTAAATACTATGAATTCCATAAATTTCAAATATTAAAAGTGATATATCTTTCACTAATGTTTTATTTTGAGATTAGTGACTCTTTTAGTAACGTATCTTATATCAAAAGGGGGGAAACACAATGGGCTTGCTTGGAACATTCAATCCTCATGATAAAAATACCATATCTATGGAAATATATAATTTTCAAGTGATAATATGATTTAACATTTTTATATTATGGGGGTATGTGGCATTCATGTTCACTCACTACTATAGTTGAAAATTAAAAATTTTAAATAGTTTCAAAAGTTACAAGTGGAAAAAGTTCAAAGTTTCAACTATAGTTTAAATATAACATTTCAATTCAACATAGATACAGGAGACATGATATTCATTCATGTTCAATTATTTAATATGACATTTTAAAAATTATCAAGTTTCAAGATTTAAAGTTTTAAAAATAATCTAGATACATCTATAACAATGTGATTCATATAAGGTGTAAGTGGGACATAATATATTTTAGTGATACTTGATGTCTATGGTTTCACTTTTTAAATATGTAGTAGGCTAAAGTTCATGGTTCCATCCCTTCAAATATTTTACAGAGTGATCTATATAATCACATAAGAGTTGGAGTGTACAATCCTTTCAATTCAATATCATTTAATGGTTTTAAAATTGATACTTGATCAATCTCAATTATCCACAATTTATCACTCCTCCAAATGTCCCAACAAAGGGGCATGCACTTTTCCACCTCCAAATTATAGGTAAATTATATCTCCTCACTCTCTTTTCAAATTACAAATATAAAATTTCAAAATTTTAATTTTTTTTCAATATGAAGAAATATTACTTTCAATGGAATTGTTGTAGGTTTTTTACATTAAGTTATATTATACTATATACGTTTGTATCCAAATTCAAAGTGGGTATACACACTCAGGTTTATATCTACTTAATCTAGTAATTTCACTTTGTTCATCACTATAATAATATGGGGGGCGGGGGGTGAATCTATACACAAAAAATTAATCATTAAGCAATTGACAATGTTTATTATTGGTATCCTTACCCTTACTTGGTCTATTAACTATTTCTCTAACTCACAATCTATAAGAGAGTCTTCACTATCTTATAATCACTAAAAAATATCATATAAACATCTTTATTTTAGTTGTATTCATCCCTATTTATCCCACAGACTCCTATCAAACCTATCTCCTCTATATCTAGTCTTTTGGGATAAGTCTTCATTATTCAAGTGAGGTTCCACTATGGCCTTGTTCCCTAATACGACCTTGTCTCCCACACTCCAATAGTCACTTTTTAGAATTAATATGTTACACATCAAATCTCCCCCACATATTTTAAAGTTTTTTAGAAAAAAATTCTAAATATTATGTTATAAAGGCACATCAAGACCACTCATTTCAGCCCCACTAGATTTCTATAGCAATTACACTACACACTGAGAAAAATAACACTACTTCCTATTTCAATTTTGAATCATTATAAAAGTCATAAACCAAGTCTATTTTTTTTAAATTTTAGGTCAAGGGCATTTATTATTAGATATTTAAATAAATATTCTAGCTATATTCATTTTAGTTACATCATCATAGATCAATAATCACTCTTAGAGGGATAATTACATTGGCTTGAGACCCATTTGGGATGTGTAAGAAACACTTAGTTACATGGGGTTTTTGAGGACATATCGGCCATCTTCGCTAACTAATTTTCATTCCCCTCTTTGTTATCTAATCATTATCTAGTGTATATGTAAGATCTAGGGTTTTATATTTTTAAGGTCTTACATCCCACAACACATAACACCATTTTTGACAACAAAACCTTGTAGGTGATCACATAAGCCTGGATTTAGAAATCAAGAATACAAAAAACCAAGATGTGGCCATACTAGCTAGACAAGGTCATAGTACATCCCTATCCACCTCCCATATATTTGTCCACGAAAATTGTGAATTGCTATTTTTAGCATAACTTTGTCTATAATTCAATTTCACAAAATTTCCTATTATAATGAGTTTATACAGTCATGTGTATTTCTAGTTTAGGGAAGTTTACACATCCTTAAGATTTTTACTATTTTTAGCAAGTTTATGATTTTTGTGAATTTTGTAACATATTATATATTAACTATATTTTATTATCAGATCAATTAATTTAAGTCATCTTAAATTTAAATGGTTAAAATGTTAGAGTATAGGTTTTCTTTTTTTCCATATTTATTTATTATGGGATTTTACCTCACTTGGAGTTTTCTTACTTTCATGGATAATATTTCCTAGGTATACTTGGAGTTACATTTTGATAAGATGAATAGAAATTAATTCCCTTGATCATCTATTCAAGGTATGGGAGTCTCTCTTCTATTATTGGCTCTCTAACCACATTTATTGAAGGAGTTACTCATGAAATCCTATTTGTACATCTCTCTTGGTGAGATATCATTCAATGGAAGATTGGTTTTCACTCTTATCTTATTTTTGCCATATTCTCTTATGTGATTTCATTTGTTTGCAACTATTGTGTTCTATACTTGATTAACTAATACTTATAAAAAACCTATGAATTCACTGGATATAGAGATCTTGACATCTAATTTAATATATTTGGTTATTCACCATTAGTGCCACTCTATTAATCATATGTATGGTTATTCACTATTTGTTTTTTTGAAATCATTTTCATTTGTAAAATAAGCTTGTTATACAATCCATTTATTATAGATTTCATCTTTGGTGGAGTCATTTTTTTTGGAGATTTGTTTCATTGCTAGCCATTTCTATAATTTTTTTGGTTTCATTATGACTATATGTTCCATGTTTTTTGGTATGTTGTCTTATAAAAGAATTGTATGATTCTATACGGCCTCAAGTTTGGTCTCCTATGTTTAGTATTGGCCTATGTATTTGGCCTCGGTTTATCCTAGGTTGGTTTTGTGTGTTTGGGAGACCGATCAATTAGTTTTGCATGTTCAAACCTAGTTTTACGTTACTTTAAAGTAGCCCTCAACTACAACATTTTTTCCTATTGAGTCTAATCTAATTGCCACCTAGTTATAACCACCATTATATGCAGTATAAAAGTCTCTTATAGTTTTGAAAGGCTTTAAAGTTTCTTCTAAAAAAATCTAAGTCTATTCAAAGTTTTTCCTACACTTCTATAAAAATATATTACATTAAATCACCTTTTTTAATAGCTTGATTTAAAACAAGGTAAAATTGGCTATTTCTTTGAATGCATAAGTAATGCATAAGAGGATTGCTCAAGTTTAGCATTGTTAGTGGAGATTTTTTTATTTTATTTTTATGAAAATAATATATTGTGGAAAATATTTAAATATAAATTATTATAATTTAAAACCTCTTCATATTTTCAATTTCTCACTTTGTGTACTCATCTTAAACACATATTCAGCTGAGCTTAATGTCCTCACCTAGTCTTGCAAATCACATCTTTAAGACATTTTCACTTTTTTCTTCAGATGTTTTATCAGTTATTCCTGATATCTTTTGACTATGATTTTTTTTTTAAATTGATGGTGGGGGGGGGGGGGGGGGGGGGCGCATGGTGGTGTTCACCATTTCATATTTAAAGGGGGTGTAATATGTTTATGAGTCACTTTCCATTCTACTTGCACTTTTATTTTTGTAACAACTACAATCACTACACTTAATTTTTTCACAAAATGGATACGAGTTCAATTAACCCTCTAACACCATTGAATTATCATGAATATGAAATTAAAATTAAAATTAATCTTAAGATCAAAGGTTTTCATCACATAACAATGGGTTTAAAAGCTTAACCAACTACATATACATAAAAAGTTAAGTGGTATAATCATAGTGATGAAACCTATGGGTTATTGTGTCTTTCTATGTTTCCTAATCTCCTATTTAATATATAACCTACCAAATTACCCATTGAAGTGTGGAACATTTTGTAAAATCTATTTGGGATGTAGGATGTGATGAGAGGTCATGAACTAGAAAATTAATTTATTAGCCTACGTCTTAGCAACTTTCACACCCTTTAGAATTTCTTCACCAAGTTGAAGTCTTTAAGATTGCAGTTGAAATAATATGAAATAGAGAAAAAATATGACCAAATTATTATTTCTATACTCTCTAATATATGTATTTATTACTCAATATTTATCTTTAGTTTCCATGCCACTAAAAGTGCTTGAGACACTACATGGAAAATTCCATCTTTAGATACTTTCATTGCCAACTTGATTAGGAAGAAATACAAATTAATAAAAATGGGCACATTGAAGTCCTCAAAACCTTAATCCCTAATTATTGGGAATGGAAAACAAAAGAATTCAAATAAAGAGAAGAATAAAAAGAACAAGGATAAAGAGAATAATAAAGAATTGACCTCTACCAAAACAAGCACTAAGACCTCCTAGTCTAATGATAAACCTAAGAAAGAGAAGGTTAAGTGTGCCTATTACAAGAAAAATGGGCATGATGAAAACAATTGCATTAATAAACAAATTGATATCCTAACTCATCTTATAGAAAATAAATACATGTGTTACTAAGTCTATCAAGAAAAATTGATCAAATCAAGATTATTATAAGGCAAGAGGTAAAGGTAAAGAGAAATAAAAGGGCAAGGCTCTTGTATTAGCTATAAATCCAACCTCTTCATAGGTTATTGCCTCAAGTTCTTTCCACCACATGGGATCTTCACAAGTTGAGTTTTCTTCTTTAGAGCCTTGTAACATGTCTTATATCTATTTGGGTGATAACACTTTAGTATAATTTGTAGGAAGAGGGTATGTTGAAATATATGGAGGAACATTCAATAATGTTCTAAGTCTTTCATCAGTTTCAACTAATCTCATACTAGTGTACCAAATAACACACATAAATAAGGGCATGAGGGTAGAGTTTTCACCAGATTTAATCATAATGAGAGAGTTGCATAATGATTACATAGTGGTTGTGGGTAGGGTATATCATCCAAATAGGTTATATAACTTCTCACATTCTTCACTTAATTCTTCTCTAGCTATATTGTTGACTCATTCAGATGAAGTTAAATTTTTTTGGCATGAGCAATTCAAAAAACTCAACTACCTCTACCTAGAATAACTCAAAAAAAATGAAATGGTCATAGGATTACTTTGAGTCCATTTATCTAAGGGTATTTGTGAGGGTTTAACCCTTGGGAAGCATCTTGGAGAGAAATTTAAAAAAGGGAAAGATTAGAGGGCTTCATAGGCATTGGAGCCAGTACATAGTGATGTATTTGGTCCTTTTCCTAGTCTATATTTCATAAGGGATAAGTACATCCTTACCTTAAATTACGATTTCTCAAGATACACATGGGTTCACTTCCTTAGGTATAAATCTAAATTTTTTTACAAGTTTCAAGACTTCAAGGTTATTGAAGACAAATAATATAAGGCATGCATCAAGGTTATGTGAATTGATAATGGGGGTGATTATGTCAAAAATAGGTTTGATTATTTTTGCATGGTATAAGGGATTGATTTACAGTGGATAAATCCATATGGTCCTCAACAAAACAAAGTTACAAAACACAAGAATATGTCCTTGAAAGAGATGGCTAATTTCATGATTCGTTCTAAGTCACTCACACCATAGTATTGGGCCGAAGCAATCAAGTATGCTTATTAAAATAAGAATAGGGTTCTCCATAAATATTTAAAAGGTATAAGTCCCTTTGAAGCTTGGTACAATAGGAAAAATGTAGTTGAAAATTTCATAGTCTTTAGATCTTTATCTATGGCCCCTATACCTAAGAAGAAGCGTAGGGCTATGGAACCTCAGATTAAGCCATGCATATTGATAGGTTCTCTAGATGGTGTTAAGGGGTACCACATTATTAATTTGACCACACATGAGATATTCATTGAGATGAGTTCTCACTTTCAAGAGATTCCCATAGAATCAACACATGAAACTTCTCCCACTTCATTAAACTCACTTGGATTCGATTCAAATGATTTAGATCAGCCTAAATGCATTCCATAGTTTAAGGACACTTATTCTAGTTCTGATAATGAGAGTAGTGATGGAGACTCATATTAATATTGGAACAATTAATAGTTAAGTGGTGTTATTTATGTACCATTAATACATTAAAATACATTGGTTAAATAAAAATATATTTTATTATTTAACATGAGTTTATCCTTATATAAATAAATAATAAAATATATTAAATAACCTTTGGAGAGGTTGGACCCATTAATGTGGTGGTTGGAATAGGTCATTTATAATGGTAATATTACCTTGCCTAAATAATAAAGAGTTTATATTGTAAGATGTAATGAAAAAAGAGAAAAGAGAAACAAGAGAAAGCTTGTATTGGGTACATTTTATTTCTAAAATAATGAATACTCTTGGTGGGTTTTTTACTTGTTCATGATGTTTTTCAATAATATATCTATGTTATTGTGTGTTCAAATTTTATCTCATTGTTTCATGGTGAATTTATTTTCTATTGGTCTCACATCTAGATTCGGTGTTCGTATATAATTGTATTTCTTGTTCTATCATGGTATCATAGCTGGTTGATGCGTGATCAAGTGGCAAGATCATAGATCAGGTTTTTGGCTTGTGTTCAAGCCTAGATTCATCCATTTTTCAAGCCATGGTATGTTAATAAGATTTTTTTAAGATTATCCTTTAGTAGAAGTAATTTATTTCATTTATTTCCTCTCTTAGAGCCCAAAAATTTTAGATCTAAGTATTTTATCATATTTTAAGCTTATTTTCATGTAAAAAATCTAACTAAAAATATTAAAATGGGATAAAAATGTATCTTTTAGCATTAAAAATCATGAAAAAATTCTCCATGTTAGTAGAATTATCTTTGTGAAGGTGTTTTACTACTAGCTAAAGACACTTGTAAGCTTCAATAAAATCAACAAGTGAAAAAATCATTTTTTTGACATTCTTGTATGGCCTTTTACAGCCTTTTTAATTTTTTTTGTCAAAATATCCATTTATAGCCTCTATTTAATGGATCTTATGTTCCAAGGAGATTTGATCCATTTTCTAACCACCTAAAGCCTTCACAAATCTTCTGAAGCACTCATCTCAATTTTCTAAGTTTTTCATGCTCTCAAACTTGTTTTGTATGGCCTCCATGAAGGATTTTTTTCAAAAATTCAAGAAAAAAATTGGTTGAAATCTTTTGTTCACTATTTTTGGTGCTTGGAATGTGTTTGAACAATTTCTAAGCCTTCAAAATCCTCTCTAGACCTTACAAACCCCTACTTGAGCCTGTTTCATTTTTCCTCAGCCTCCATTAATGACCCTGTATATATTTATATGACCATAAAAAGAAGGAAAAAAATCTAAAATAATGAATTCTCAATCATTTCCTAAGATGTAAAAATTGATTTCTCTTTTTTTGAATTTTTCAACCCTGTTGGAGCCTTTTTCACACCTTGAGGAGCAACAAAAACAAGTTTTTTCATATTTTCTCTCTCCCTTGGGTGCCATAACTACAAAAAGAAATTTAAAAACCAATTTTCAAAATGTTAAACCCAGATCTAAGTATTTTATTATCTTTGAAAGGAAAATTACATGTGGTTTCAAGCTTTATCTTGTAGAAAAAGGTTACCTATAGCTCCTGTTATGCATTCTTCTTCTCCTCCAATGCCATTAATTTGTATTGAACATGCTACAACAATTTCAATGAGTATGCCAATAGTTTTATAAAATTATTTAAAAAATAAAACTTTTATTTAATTCTTTTATTCCACCTAAGTAGTGGACCCCACATATGTAATTCAAAATACTTTTTCCAAATTTTAAATATGTGCTTGCATTTAATTATTTTAATGTAAGTATTTTATTTTTAAAAAAATTTAAATAATAATAATAATAATAATAATAATAATAATAATAATAACATAACTTGAAAGGGTTAAATACAATTTAGTGTATTTTCTATGTTAACATGCTTAGTGGTTAAGTTGGATAGTTTAATTTGGATAAGTACTCTTGCATGAGATAGGTCTTCTTTTCAAATCCATTAAATTTTTTTGGATCAAACTTAGTTTATTATTTAAAATAATTTTTTAATATGTGTGATCATTCACATGGGAATATGTGCCATGTTCAATATTTTATTTGAATTTTGACCCTATCAAATTATTATCAACCATAGTCATTCAACCAGTGATTTGTAGATGTTGACACATTCCAAACACATTAGGAAGGTATTTTATTTGATTTGAAACCTCATACTATTTATTTTACAACAATTTGGTCAAATAGTGAAATTTGTAACACTATTTATGACACTTGAAACAACTTTTATGACACTTGCAACTTTCACCCTTGTTTAATTGTGTTAATTTATTTGGTTATTGTGATGCTAACCATACTATGATGAGTCTAATTTTGGATATGTGCTTATGTTTGATGCAGGTGCTATCACTTGGAGCACTTCATGTGGAAGTTACTAAAAAATCCATGTGGCTATGAAGTATGATAGAAGAACATCATGTGGAGGTTCCTCATTGTACCAAACTTCTTGGTGATAATCAAAGTTGTATAGTTTTAGTGAAAAATCTAATGCAACACCAATAAACTAAAGCCTATATAAGTTCATTAAATGTTGGGCCTATCAAATTTTCCATTGAGAGGGAGTGTGTATGACAATGTCACTTTTTAAAATTTGTGTGGGTCATGTTTTTCCTTTTATTTATCTATACTTATTTTCATTATAAAGTATTGTAATATATCACTTTATGTGATTTTGGTAAACTTCATATGGAAGTCTACATTTTACCCAACACATAGTAGCATGGAGGTCTTTATGTTATAAAAGACTCCAATATGTTTGGTTGATTATTCAAGAGAAATTATGGGATGTATTCTCTTTGTGAGATTTAGTCTCATGATCATGATAGCCTATACTCACTCTAAATGGTTTAGGGTAACATAGTGTAGTTCCTTTAAAGGTACCTATGGGTACATAGTGCAAAAAAATTGAGTATATTTAGGTGTATAGTGTAATTCATTTAAAGGTGACTTTGTGATTGTGGTTACATAGTGTAATACCTTTGGGTATCTATAGTTGTATAGTGTAATTCCTTTAAAGGTGAATATGTGATTAAGGTTACATAGTGTAATACATTTGGGTGTCTATAGTTAAATAGTGTAATAACTTTTGATGACTATGTTTACATAACGTAATTCCTTTAAAGGTGAATATGGCATGGTGAAGGATGCTTTCTTCAATTATTACCTCCTAAAACTCATCATGTGGATGGTTTATAGAGTGTAAGTTAATTATGTTTTTACCTCCTAAAAATCACCATGTATCCACACTTAAAATTAAGGGGGAGTATTAGAACAACTAATGGTTAAGGGGTGTTATTTATGTACCCTTAATACATTAAATACATTGGTTAAATAATAATATATTTTATTATTTATCATGAGTTTATCCTTGTGTAAATAAATAATAAAATATATTAAATGATCTTTGGAGAGGTTAGACCCATTAATGTGGTGGTTGGAAAAGGTCATTTATAATGGGAAGATTACCTTGCCTATATAATAAAGATTTTATATTGTAAGATGTAATGAAAAAAGAGAGAAGAGAAAGAAGAGAAAGCTTGTATTGGATACATTTCATTTATAAAATAAAAAATAATCTTGGTGGGTTTTATACATCATCATGAGGTTTTCTGATAGTATATTTGTGTTATGGTGTGTTGAAATTTTCTCTCATTATTTTATGGTCAATGTCTTTGTTATTGGTCTCACATGTAAATTTAGTGTTTGTATGCAATCATATTTCTTGTTCTATAAATTCATCCACATCTCAACACACTTCAAAGGATGTTGTTTCTCTACTTGACTCATCCACTTTTGTTCCTCTTTAGGATAGGAATTCATTGTAGAGCATAAGTACATGGGTTACAAATCCTTCATATGATAGGTGGATGTGTTCAAAGTTTTCTCTACCTCAGATACATAGATTTTTTAGGAAGCATTATGTATTCCTGAGAGGGATTTTTACATGTATGAGAAGTTTAACTCCTTAATCAAGAATCATACTTGGGACTTGACAATTATTCTTAAGGGAATAAAGATAGTTTGATATAGATGGATATATCAAACTAAGTATGTAATATATGGTTTTGTTGACAAGTTCAAGTCATAATCGGTCACCAAGGGTGTCTTAGAGGTTCCCGACATCAAATATATAGAAACCTTTGCACCAGTCACCAAATTGAACTCCATCAAAATCAAACTTGTTATTATCATATCCAATCATTGGGATGTTCATCAAATGGACATGAAGATTTCCTTTCTTCATGGTTATATTGAGGAGGAAATTTACATGGAGTAATATTCAAGATTTATTGAGGATTATTCCTTTGTATGTAGATTCTATAAATCCATCTATGGAATCAAAAAATACCCTTTGGTTTGGTATGCTAATATGGATTCCTTTATTTTTTTAGTAGGATTCACTAGATGCCATTCAAATCCAGACATCTATCTCTTACAGTAGGATGATTTTCTCTTGATTTTGGTTTTTTATGTTGATAATCTTTTGATCATTGGAAGCTCTTCTTAATTAATTTCATTGGTGAAAGTAACTCTATAGGATAGGTTTGCCATGATATACTTGGGATTTATACATTAATTCCTTAGGATTTAATTTTATTAGTTAGACTCAAGGATCACTCTTGCATAGCCTAAATATGCTCTCAATCTACTTTATCAGTTTCACATGGCTGATTGTAAGGAAACTCCAACTACCTTTCTATCTATATTCAAGTTTGAGGTAGAATGTAATTAACCTTGTTTTATACTACTTGTATCAACAAATTAATGGTATCTTTATCTATTTGACACATACTAGACCTTACATATCATATGTAATGGGCCTAGTCTCTAGATTCATGCAGGAACCCCATGAGCTAGTGGGAAACAACTAAGAGGATATTAAAATACATTTAGGGCACATATATATTTGGGATTCACTACAAAGTTTGCATTTACATAAAATTTATTGGCTAAAATGATTCATATTATGTTGGTAATATTCAAAATCACAAATATACTTCAAGTTATAGTTTCTCCATTAGTTTAGGTCTGATTAGTTGGTCAAGTAAGATTAAAAATTCTATTGATTTATCATCTACTAAAGAAGATTACAAGGGGTTTTTTTAATGTTGCCATAGAGGCCATCTAGCTTTAAAGGATTTTCATAGTGTTTGGTATCTAGTTTAGATGACCTATCATCATCTATTATGACAAAAAGAGTACTATTTAAATTTTTAAGAATATTTAGCATCAACAGATAAAACACATAGAGATTCACATACACTTCATCAAAGATATCATTCATGGGAACATCATTGATTTGAGATATTTCTAGATGATAGAGAAGATTGTAGACATATTCACCAAACCTTTCATGGAGATAAAATATCTTCACTTGTAGCTCTTATTGAGGTTTGAGACACTGTAACATCATCTTCTAGGGGGCCTTCTATCCTTTTTTTTATGTCTCTCTTTTAGGGGGTGAGTTTTTCCTATCAATTTTCTCATTTTCTCTACTTTATGAGAGATTGATTTTTACATGGGTACTTCATCAAGCCTAGTTGTCAAGACCCATTTTTTTCACTACCCTCCTAAGTTGCGCTTATGGTGGTATCTTAGAGTATAGGTTTTATTTTTTCCCATATTTATTTATTATGGTTTTTTCCCCTCACTTTGACTTTTCCTACTTTCATGGATAAGCTTGCTTAGGTGTAATATGAGTTACATTTTGACTGGATGAATAAGATTTAACTCCTTTGATATTGTATTCTAGGTTTGGGAGTTACTCTTCTATTATTGGATCTCTGATCACCTTTCTTTGAGGAGTTACTAATGCACTCTTATTTGTACATCTCTCTTGGTGAGCTATTATTCAATGAAAGATTGATTTTCAATCTTATCTTGTTTATGTAATAGTCTCATGTATGTGATTTCATTTTATTTTAGATATTTTTTTGTGTAATTTATTGATTCATTATTATCAAAAACTTTTTCATTTACTTGATCTATATACCCTGTCATCCACTCTAATATAAATAATTATTTATAAAATTTCATTTTTTCAACTCATGCACTAGGTTAGATTTTGTGATCTTTAAATGAGTGATTTTATCTTGTAACTCATTAAATAATGATAAAAAAATTACATCAATAAGGTATCTAATTATATAAGGAAGAGCTTTGAAATCTAGCCTTTTGATGGGTTTTAGCCATAATTTTCTTGCCTCAACTAAAATCTTAAAACTAATTTTGAGATGACATTAGAGGGAAAGATCCAAAGGATAAAATTTTCAATTCATAAATTTTAGATTTTAAATATATATTTTATATGATATACTAGTATTACACACTTTAAAAATATCACTCAAGGCTCAACCTTTATGTTCATGACCTCTTCACAACCGAAAGGCTTACATTCACCATCTCACTATGCCTAAATGCTTATCTTATGGATCAACATAATTATTATGATTATTTAGATCATCTATATCCCAAATAAATATTAAAACCTCATATATGTTACACTATAAATTACAAATATCCATCTAGTATCTGTTCTCTCGAACACTAATGCTACTATCCAATTCCTAAAACTAGTGTCCATACCTCACAAAGCCTAAATTATTTAAATCTATTGATATCTAAGGTTAAGAAAAAGTGTCTTAATTAATCCTCTATGAAACTAATTTAAAAATAAGTGGTATAAATACAATTAAAATAACATTCATTATAATCAATTACTATTCAAGCACACATCTAGCACTTATTAAACAAAAGTTCTTCTCAAGCATTCAATAATTCCTTATTATTTATTATTTCCATATAAATAATAGGATTAGTATTTATATAGGTTTAAATCATTAAAATAATATCCCATTAGTGGTATTTTTAAATTTTCAAACTATAACACTACATGTACTCTCATATAACATACTACACCATTGTTTACACACAAGCCCACACATAGGGGAAAACTACACATGTCTGAGGCCCTCTTATGATTATTGGATATGTAGGTAAAAATTATTAATATATGGATATTTAAGGTTAAATTTAATTCAATTTATCCCAATAACCCTAAATTTTCAAGATCATATACCCTAATAAGAGGACCTAAGGTTTTGAGCTACACACTAATATCAAATACTTGTGAGTGAGATATAAATAGACAATAAATAAGTAAAAAATTAAATATAATATTAATATTTTTAATTTTAAGAAAATATTTGATATTATTTATATGAAAAATCATCAAAATTGGCTAAAAGTGTTGATACTAGTGTCATGAATCCAATGGTAGTGTCTAGGCTGACATAGGGCTTATTTATAGAATTTAAGGAACCAGTCCTAACCATCAGTCTAAATATTTCAAAAATTTAATGATTAGGTATACATTTTTAATATTTAACAATATAATTATTGTCTCTTATTCGTTATTACACAATCAAAATATTATTTTGTATCGTACTTTCTATATTTAACATATTTCCATAATTTAGCATTGTAATTGAATATTGTGAAATCTGAATTATTTAATTGGTCTGCTGTTGGGAATAATTAAATTTTTATTAGGATATTTCCATTTCCCATTAAATATTTCCAAAAATTATTAAACATTTTTTTAACCCAACCTCTAAGTCTTATTATGCAAATCCTAGCTTGCCATAAGATTTTCAGTCTTCTAAGGTTTCAAATTGTTGTGGTTATTCATATCTTGATTATATTAATTTGTATGAAACCTAGGAATATTAATAAACTATTTATTTTATATATTTACCATATATATCTTCCTCTTATTCCACCTAATATGTTTAAATAAAATACCCTATTTAGTCTTGCTAATCATGAGAGTTCTAATAATGAAAATGAGCAACATATTAAAAATGTGATCATAGAGAATGAATATGATCATGAATACAATTAAACACATAATAATAATTAACATGATCAATATAATCAAGGTAAATAAAATATATTACCATGTTTCATGAGCATATTCATGAAAATACTAAATATGATCAAAAGATACTCAATACTGTATTATAAACCAAAAAACCTAAAAGCATTAGTGACAAACCATTGACATCTATTGATACAATTTTTTGGGATGTTGGAAATTCCTATAGTAATTAATCCCAACATTCTTCCCCTCAATCATAGTGGTGATTACTACATCTAGTGGGGGCATAAGATATGTTTTCCAATAATTTTTCCTTGAAGACCAAGCAACTATTGTTACATCCTCCATGTGAACAATCAATACTTTAACTCAATTATTGGTTTAAATAACTATATACATGCAATTATGTTCATCCCATTTGGCTAATTCTAAAATAAAACATATTTATAGGCCTACTTTGAAACATCTTATATAATTTATGCAAATTTTAGAAGTTAATGTTATAAATTTTCAGCAAAATGCTTCAGAGTCATCTCTTGTTATTGATTCACAAGATGCATTGCATAAAAATATATAAGCAACATCTTTGCTCTTTCTATGAAACATGCCTTTATCATGGTTCCAATGACAAAACATTTAACCAAATTATTTCCAAGAAGCTAAAGGACTATGATTTGAGGTGGTTATGATATACCAATACAATTATTAAAATCATTGAAACCTATAGTGGATTAGTTTTTATCACATTTATCTATTAACATTATTGAAAATATATCATACACATAAATCATAAAGATAAAACAAGGAACTAATGATCCCATCAACAAATATGTTATGAGGTATAATATAATTTTGGCCAAAATAGAAAATCAAATGGAAGATAAATATATTCAAGATATCTCTAAGCAAATCTTTCTTGTTCCACTACATGAGTCTATTATCTTTAAAATTTTTAAATATTTTAATGATCTATGCCATATTGTTCAAGATCAATAAATGAAATTTATTTATTTTATAAAGCTTATGTATGTAGCCAAAAAATTGAATAAATATAATACCAAGTTTCACATCAAACCAAGCTATAAGTTAAAACCTTCAAAACCTAAGAAAGAGGAAACAAAAATGGTGAATACTATGTCAAAAAAACTATATCATCTCATCTTATCCAATGCACCTAAGATAAAATTTACATGGTTACTTGGG